>JAGDYQ010000032.1:7350104-7368578 GCA_021962125.1 Bulinus truncatus | reverse complement strand
GAGATTCGCCTTGCCACACAGTTGTTGGCCGCATCAAAACGTAGTATCCATTCCGTCTCAAGTCTGATTCTGATAGTTTTTATGAACAGGATGAAAGATTTAACTCATTTTTTAAAAAAATATCTGTCTTCACAATCTCCTTTTATTTCAAAACCGGAAAAAAATATCCTCGACCGTCAAATAATGACCAACCCATTACTGACCAACACATTACTTTAGAATAATAATTTTACAAATTGTACTACTGTATATACAAACTGAGCTGTTCATTGTTTATATCATGCAATATTGCAAATCATGTTTGTTTGTGTTTTCAATATCCTACTATACAGTGTATATAAATCAAACAAACAAATTGGTTATGTTATCTATAATTTCTATTTCGTTTCAGATAAAAATTTATCCTATTGGAATATAATTTCCCACTTCCATTTCATCCACTGACAAGCATCAAGTTGTGTGCCCTTGTCCCTCTGACCATCATAAGTTCAAGGGAGTAAAACGGATTTTCCTTAGACTTTCTGTATTCTCGAACCAGATTGTTTGTGTTTTAATTCATTTGAAGTGTCGAGAATTTTTTTTTTTTAAATAAAGTGGTTATTTTCTAACGGGAAAAATATTGTGTGTGTACAAACAAAAAAAAGTTTGATTGACTGTGTACACAATTAAACATGGCGCTGTTAACAACTTAACTTCCAAAACGCTAGAAGGGCGTCAACAGAATTGATTCTCCACGTAGTCAACGTGAAAACAATGCGGTCAAGAAAATGTGGATTATCATTTAGGCGGTGACCATCAGTACAGTTGTTTTTATTTTGTTGTCATTGTTGTTGTTGTTGTTTGTTCTTGATTTTTGTCAGTTTTTTGAAGCCCAAAAGGCTTGAAATTAATTCCATGACAACATGCGCAGTTCTATGAATGAGCGGGCCGTCCATCTTGGTGAGGTTTTGTTGCTGCTGGGATTATGTTTTATTACATTCATGGTCGGCGCCCCTGTCTTGAATGAGGAGGCGTACGTACCTTAGCCCGATGTCGGATCCAGTGCATCAAAACGGTAGGCACCTTGTTTTGTTTTTTTTTTTTTTTTTTTTTATTTTTGGCGAATATACAGGGGCGAAGCTAGAGTGGGCTCGTCTATATAATTTTATGTGTTCACAGGGGCGAAGCTAGGAGTGGGCTCGTCTATATAATTTTATGTGTTCACAGGGTGAAGCTAGGGTGGGCTCGTCTATATAATTTTATGTGTTCACAGGGGCGAAGCTAGGAGTGGGGCTCAGTCTATATAATTTTATGTGTTCACTAGGGGGCGAAGCTAGGAGTGGGCTGTCTATAATTTTATGTGTTCACAGGGGCGAAGAAGCTAGGAGTGGGCTCGTCTATATAATTTTATGTGTTCACAGGGGCGAAGCTAGGAGTGGGCTCGTCTATATAATTTTATGTGTTCACTGGTTGGAGCTGGAAGGGTTGGGGGGATTTTGGAGGTAAAAAAATTCGCAAGAAAAAAGTACTCATTACAATTTGTAAGATATCACTGAAGTGAATAATGTGGGCTGACGAGGGGTGCCCCCCACCACCCCCTGGATTCAACTTCCCTCTGCGCCCCTCCATTCCCTTTGTCCTAGGTTTACCCTCAAGCTCTGGAAGTGAGGGGGGGGGAGGGGGTAATTAATTCCAGAATGTGCGTCTTATCTGGTTGATAAGATGTGTCCTGCCCAGCCAGTAGTGCACCAATACCGACCCAGATGTCCCGCACGGTGTGGGAAGTTAGTGAGGCGTTACTAAAGGGGGTAGAGTGGGGGGGGGGGTAAAAAGGATGGATGGATATACAGGATTTTGAGTACACTTAATGTTTCATACATACATATGCATGAGATGATTTAAAAAAAAAACTGCAATACAGTCAGTTCAGATTCGGGCCCAGGGACCCTAGAACATCTTAAGGAACTTGTATTGCAATAAACGCAAATGTAGGTTTTATGGAAACATAATTTTAATCAGGTTTAGCTTGTGATATATATATATATATATATATATATATATATATATATATATATATATATATATATATATATATATATATATACCATTCATTGACCCATCTGTCCACCGATCCATCCACCCATATCCACCAATATAATCATCAATATTACCATCTATCCACTAATCCATTCATCCATATAACCTATCTGTCTCATCAGCTGTTTCTCTCAATATATGTGTATGTTTCTGTTTGAGTAAGTGTGCGTGTGTGTATGCGTGTGTGTATGTGTGTGTGTGTCTGTCTGTCCGCGTAAAAGAAAGACTGACTGAAGTAAGCGCAGGAAGTCGTTAAAGGAATAAGAAGAAGAACGAAGCTGATAGACAGAAAGATATGCTGCGATATGCCCATTTATCCGTCACGTCTGCTGATCTTGTCTGAGCATGGGAATAAAAAAGACTTTTTGGAGTCGGATGGGGCGATGGGTAGGGTTGGGCGGGGGGTAGTGGGGTCGGGTCGGGGGGTGGGGCCTGAACGGATTAGAGGATTCGTAGTGACCTTGGGGATTACAAAAATAAAATAAAAACTGAGTCGGTGGCAAGGTCACCGTGTGCCAAGGATGGTGGATGCCTTTTATCTGTCAGGAGCGATGCTCTGTATATTGATAAGGCTTTCGAATGGGTGGGGGTCGAGGGGGGGGGGGGGGAGGGGAAACCGTAACAGAAACTATTTAAACCAACAAAGGCCCGGTCCTATCAGTTCTAATGTTTGAAGGCAAAAGTCAAAAATAAAAAAGTTTGCATTAGAGATAGGGTGGGGCTGTGGGGGGTGAGGGGGGAGTGAGACTGGGGGGGTGGGGTCGTATGGAGATCAACCAGTGTAAGCCTGTATTGAGTTGTAATAAGAATAACAACACGAGACTGCTAGAGAGAGTGCTGGCACACAATGAACCGAGGAAATAACGTTTTAAAAAATACAACAATAACAGCAGCAACAGCCGTACAGACATACAAAACGTATAGACAGACAACCATCTGAAAATAAAAAAAATTTGGCTCATACGCCTATCCGAAGCGTAAACACAGACACCCTATGCACATAAACGCAAGACACCCTAAACACCACCATATAAACACACATCAGAAAGGGGGAGGAGGGATAAACAAACACCATGATAGCTCGGGTTAAACATAACACACATTTTTTTGAACAAAAAAATTTTTTTTTAAATTGTAAAACATTCCGTTTCGTTCCTTTTATTTTTTTTTTCACCTCTGTTCCAACGTCCACTTCAGAGTCTCTGAGTCTCTGAGTCACCGAGTCTCTGAGTCACTGAGTCTCTGAATCACTGAGTCTCTGGTAATGAACTGTTATTTCATGTATGTATTTCTGTTTAATTAATTACACAGTTATATTGCTGTTGTTTTGGACTTGTACATTCACTGTATTGACTTGTACATTTTGTTTTTTTTTGTGTTGTTGTGTTTTTGTTTTTTACTGTTGCTTAGGTGAAATACATTTCATTTTGGTAAAAAGTTGTGGTTGGTGTGGAGAAGGGAAATGAAGCGAGAGCAGTGCCGAACCTAGGGATTTGGGGGCCTGATAGGGGGCTGGTCTCTTTGGGAGGGGGGCCTGTATTTTGACATTCGACACCATTACATGAGATAATGAACTTAATATTTAATGTAAAAAAAAGTTTTGGAAGCCCCACTCCAGCTGGGGCCCGGGGGAACTTTCGAATTTGGACTCCCCTTCCCCCCACCCTAGGTACGCCTCTGGGCGAGAGGGAGTGGGGCTTTGTTCACCATTCAGTTTTTGTTAAATCACGATTCTCCAATTAAAAAAAATGAACATTATTAAAAAAAAAAACATTTTAATGAATCAACACATCGGCATGTGTTCAAACACTAATATCAAGTGCATTGTTCAGCCTGCTAAGATTTTATTCATTTTTTTTACAAGCCCGTGAAATGATTAAATGTTTATCTCTTAGATAGTGTGAACCACTCACGAGACGGTTTCTTGTAGTGCCCCCTTCTTTCATCCCCCCACCGATAGCCGATAGTGCAATGGCCATGGAGGCACCATGGGATACGTAAGAGAAAAAATTATTTTTTGCTCCCCACCGGAGAGAGATCGTTTCCCGGTAACCCGGGGGGGTAACGTGCACTACGAATCTTTTTTTTATTTATGTAAAGATCTCAAATTAGTTTTACCATAACCTCTTGATCAATTCTGCTATCGACTATCCGGACTCTGTATTATCCGGCCTAAGTTTAAGAAAAAATTCACCAACTAAAGATAAGTAATGAAATATTTTTGGTTAAATCAAACTCGGCGTAAGCTAGATTTGAGCATGCCAAATATGGTGGCCATTTTCAAATACGATGGCCATTTTTCAAATACGTTGGCCCTTTTTCAAATATGGTGGCCATTCTTCAAACTTACGGTGGCCCTTTTTAAAAAAAAAAAAACGGTGGTCATTTTTTCTCTTCTGTTTTATCCTTGACTCTTAATTGTCCGTTTGACTGGTCAGTCGGTGGCCAGCGTCCCTAGTAGAGTAAACTTAGCACATCAGAGCCACTTGAAATCTCCTCCTATCAAAACAAATACACTGATTCAGCCCCCCTCCCACCACCGTCTCGTGCATTCAGGTAAATCACCCAGAGGGGAGGGGTCGTCTTATCAGTATCCCCAGACCCCGGGCTTGGGGGGGGGGGAAGGGAAGGATTCTTAGATGCCTGCCTCGCGTGGGCCCATCTTACTCTCCTCCTATGGGAGAATTTTTTTTTTATATGAAGCTGGGGGAAACTATTAACCTGAGTGGGGAGGGAGGGGGATGAGGAAATAACTGTCCACGGTTCTGGACACGAGGCTATGCTTTTTTTTTAATTACAAAAATGTTTTGTGCGTAAGTGTGTCCAAGTGAAGATTTCTTGCTTTGAATAATGTAAAAATATGTTGCACAGAAACCAGAAACCTACTTTGGTAAGACATTTTTTTTTACCGAAACAGTCCACTACTCACTCACCTACATTACCCCCCCCGGGCCCGACCACACACCCCCACACACCCCCACAAACACACAACACAAACCTTTTCAATTTTTACTGACCATCCATCCCTTTTGTACCTACAATTCCCCCTCCTCCCCCCAAATCAATTCTTTAAACTGTTTCTCGAACCCCCACCCCCCCATCTCAACGTTTCCCCAGACCTCCTCTCTCCCCCCTCACCCTGTGACCATCCTTTTAATGAAAGGCTGCGTAGATACAGAAAACACTCAACAATCATTTAGGAAACAAGGGGGAAGTAATGAGCTGGCGAAGGTCACGTGTACAAATTGAGTTCTCGCCCCTATTAAACGTTCTAAATCTGTCCAGTTGGCAGCTATTGATTGACTGTGTCATCAGCTATCCGGGGCAAATCTGAAGCGTCAGTACACTACTAATGATCTAATTCCAACCTCCCTCTCCCCCTCCCCCACTCCCCCTCCCGCTCCGCCTTCCACAACTCCGACTATGCAGATATTTGAAGAAAAAATTATATTTCTTGTAACGATCGTCATATTTGTGCCAATTAGGCAAATGACCGAAATTAGTGTGTAACACATCAAAATAAAAATATAAAAATATATATAAACCTGAGCAATTAAAGAAAAAGCTATGCAACCACACCTATCCACCTCCCGATGTCCTGGGGGGGGGGAGGAATCCAGCAAAACATGTCACTAAAACATCATTCAACAATTGTCATCATTATTGACTTGTTTTTTTTTTATTCGTCTATATTCCAACATGTTTCACGCCGTATAAAAGCACAATTAAAAGTTAAAGTATTTCAGAATTTACCATGAACTTTCCTGTTATATTTCGTTTAATTGAGCAGTCTAATCAGTTAAAAAAAAACAACAGCATTAACATAATTTGTTGGCTTTAAGGGGGGGGGGGAAGAACAACAACAACCCCCGCTTTGTTGACCGTGAGGAAAAAACCAACTTACAACAACAGTAGCAACCGTTTTATTTGTTTCTGTGTGTTGCGACAGATTGTTGTCAGTCGGTGCTGAATCTTTTGGCCATTTTCCGAGAACCTTTGACAGGAAGGATTACGAAACCAAACAGATCTAAAGGGGAGAGGGAAAAATAACCCACAAGAAAGTTGTATTCCGTCTGTCTGCGTGTCTGGTCTGTGTGTGTGAGTACGTGTCAGTGTACGTGTGTGTGTGTGTGTGTGTGTGTGTGTGTGAGTGGATGAGAGAGAGGGAGTGTATATATGTAACAATTAATCTACACAATGTTGTATATGACTACCCACACACCCACACACTTTGGCTTTATTTAAATCGTCAACTGTCGGAAAATTCTTTCCCCCCAAACGCCAAATGTCAGAAAACTTATTAAACGCTAACTCAATGATATCTTTCAGAAACAAACATACATATCTATTCAAATCTCTCCCCGTTCCACTTTTTTTTCCCTTACCGTCCCGATCTTTATATACATTGAATAAATCTTTACCTTATTCTATATATAATTTGTCCACGCACCAAAAATTTAAAAAAAAATTAAAAACATTTTGCGTAAAACACAACAAAGAATGCTTGCCCGCCTTTTTTAACTTCACGTCTGCTGATATCATGAGATGTATGGGTCTGTAATAACTGTATTTACTGCAGACGTCAGCACACCTGACCTTCACATCGGAGTCCCGAGGGGTGGGGGGCGGACGATGAAGGGGGTAAACGATCAAAGGAGAAAAAAAAAGAAGAAAAATAAACAACAAACAAAAGCCTTCTCTCCCCTGACACACGGAGTTCAATGAGAACTGATCTATTGCAGCGGTTCTCCACCTCTTTTTCCCCAAATGTACCCTGCCACAAGAGGCGCGAGAAACTATTATGTCCGCGGATTTCCTCAAACGTAAGTTTGCGGATACATTTATTTGACTTAGTTATAAAGTGCACCACTGAATTACATTTTCCCAGTTTTCCCGCTGTAAGTACGCGTACCAGCGGTCCAGAACCGTGGGGGTCTTTTTGCAATTTTCCCAAAACTTTCGACAACCGTGCCCCCCCCCCCCACTCCCCCCCTCCATTTTGTATTTTTGTAATGTGCTGAGTGCCTCCTAGTAAAAAAACCAACACTTTCATAATTTGTTCTTACTGGTCAACTCATTGTTTTCTTCTTTAGCAGTCCAGTACATGTTTACCTAGGGCTGCCATATTTTTTCACGGACCTCAACCGGGACAGTTCTGTCCTTTTACTTTAGGTTTAGGGATGTCAGTTTCGGGGTGTGGTGGGGGGGGGAGGGGGATATGAAAACAGTAATGTAAAAAAAAATATATATAGAATAGATAAATCTTTGTTATTTTATTCATAATGGTACACAAACATGATATTTTTACAAAACAAAACAGTTTTCTACTTGTTGTACCACTCTGTATTTTTCACCTCCAACGGACTTCTCTGCTGCTGACTTCTGTAAATTTTTATTACTGTGTTACTTACCAAAATGTTACTGATCACACAAGAGCAGATTAATCATTCTCTGATCTAATAATTTTGCTCAATTATTTCCAAGAAACTGTGCCCTGAATCTAAATGGGGACAATTTCAACAACCGGGCGGAACACCGGGACAACCCAGTATATCCGGGACTGTCCCGACGAAACCGGGACGTATGGCAAGTCTATCTTTACCAAATGTTTTCATCCCGGCTCAGCCAAACTCTTCACGTACTTTCGAAACACTGGTCTATTGTAATAGACTGCAGATTTACTTATTGGAATAAATAGATTTACTTATTGGAATAGATAGATTTACTTATTGGAATAGATAGATTTATTTGTTATTACAGATAGATCTTGTGTGTATTGCTATAGATAGGAAAATTCATTGTACATTTCTGTAATTGATTCGAGGTAGAAACTTCTTTTTATCACTTTAATTAATCAACTTTCTACCTGTCTGGCCTATAATCTATCACCTGTCTGGCCTATAATCTATCTACCTGTCTGGCCTATTATTATTCTACCTGTCTATCTTTATGTAAGTCTTTGTCACTCTGTCTCTGTGTATACAAATTATATAATCTTTCTGTCCGTCTGTTTTATTTGGTTTTTTTATTCTTTATATCTTGTCAACCTGTCTCTCTGCCTGCGCCTGTCTGTCTCAATCTCTAAAAAATGTCTGTCAAATCTGTCCACTCTATCAATCTACGTGCATGATCTGTGTCAATGTGACGACACTCGCCCGCTTTCCTTGTTTTCTCGTATTTCCCGTTTGTTGTTGTTGTTTATTGTTGGTGTTCAACACAGGTTTATTGTTGTGTTCAACACAGGTTTATTGTTGGTGTTCAACACAGGTTTATTGTTGGTGTTCAACACAGGTTTATTATTCAATGAGCTCGCGTTGAAAAAAAAAGTAGTACTTTGTCAATGAAGAAAGTTCCTCGTGATGCAACAGAAATGTGGCTTGCTAGCAAGTGAGGACGTACTGCCACCTACTCGGCACTGTCTTTAATTGTCCCCTTGGGAGAGTGATGGGGGGTGGGGGAGGGAGGCACACACGGTAAAATTACCATCTCCGTCTTTGAAGAAGATTAGATTAGTACGATATCATCAATAACCTCATCAGTAACCTCATCAGTAACCTCATCAATAACCTCATCAGTAACCTCATCAGTAACCTCATCAGTAACCTCATCAGTAACCTCATCTATAACCTCATCAGTAACCTCATCAGTAACCTCATCAATAACCTCATCAATAACCTCATCAGTAACCTCATCAGTAACCTCATCAATAACCTCATCAGTAACCTCATCAGTAACCTCATCAGTAACCTCATCAATAACCTCATCAATAACCTCATCAATAACCTCATCAGTAACCTCATCAATAACCTCATCAGTAACCTCATCAATAACCTCATCAATTACCTCATCAATAACCTCATCAATTACCTCATCAATTACTTCATCAATAACCTCATCAATAACCTCATCAATAACTAGCCATTAATCAGAGGCGCATTTAAGGACGGGCGCAGCGGGCGGTGCGCCCTGTGCCCACCCACCCCCCTGCCGAATATTTAGGGGACTCACAGAGCCCAGTTGTAAACCCTTTGATATGACCTCTCTTTTTTTTTTTGAAGGGCCCAATAAAATTTCTTCTCCGCCAATCGCCTCAGCTGACTTAAGTCCGCTCCTGCCATTAGTAATAATACCACTTTTCCCAACTCTAACCTTAATGATTTTCTTAAAAGAAATTGAAGGCACCCTGTGTTCATAGTATGAAAACATTTACCTAAGGAGACAAGTAAAACCTCGTTCTGACAATAGGTATAAATTGGTCGATTGCGAGTTGCCTCTGAAAGACAACACACCAGACTACAGCAGTGGGAGGGGGGGGGCTGATATTTACATGGATGCATTATGTACCAGGTTCCTTCATCTCTTCTTCCCGTTGTCTCCCAATAAAACTCAAATTACGGTGGAAGATCACGAAGGGGAGGGAAGCAACCCCTGCAAGCCTCTTCCCCCCACTTCCCCCCCCACTTTTAAATAATGTATTGTTGACGCGATGAAGAGTTGTCCGTTACTTGTGATGACGCTCTGCAGTGTGTGGGTGTGTGTGTGGCGCGCGCGCGTGTGTGTGTTTGAAGACGAGATAATGTCTTTATAACTGAATACTACCATCTTCCGTTGACAGCACATAGACCACTACTCACACACGCCAAATTGATAATCTGAACATTAGCACGCAATATATAACACACATAACATTAACTGCTTATATAATAATAATAATAATAATACAATACAGTGGTGTATAATTTGATAAAATAAATTATTCCTTGAACTCCCAGAACAAAATGTCATCAACTTTATCAAAAAGACAATTTATCTAATTGTCTCTAATTCGGACGAAGAATTAAATCTTGCGTTAGCACTTTCTCTCTCCCTCTCTCTCTCTCTCTCTCTCTTAAATGGCGCCCTCTGGTGGGTGATCTTTGATTGTGATGCTCGCAGACGGTAAGAATTATTCTGTCTCGTGTTCACACCTCCGCCCTCGGAGAGCGTGACGGCAGAAGACGAGCAGTTGGATGGTAACGTTCAGAAAAAATGTAGGATTGTGGAGGGGGCATAAAAGAGGGGGTGGGGTTTCAGTTGAGTCTGTCTTTTATAGGTTGGGGGTGGATGATTATGGGAGGGGTGGGGGTGGGGTGGGGCGTACACACGTAGGAGTGGACGTGAGCTCCGAAGAGAACGAAATAATTGCAGTGATCGATTTGTGCGAGTGTGTGTGTGTGTGTGTGTGTGTGTGTGTGTGTGTACAGAGAGATAATTGATTTGTCTTCAAGCGAGCAATGTCAGATCAAATACAGTTGGGGGGGTAAGGGTGGGCGAGTGGGCGGAGGGGGAGGAGGGAGTATGTTTGCGCACATTTTATTACCCTTTACTTTAATATTCTGGGAACCGCCGTCATTAGACCGGTGCAGAGAGAGAAAAAAACCTTCTGAACCCTGACCGGGCCGAGAGAAATAAACCGGGCCCCGGCAACAGAGGGGGTTGTACCGACCCTTACACGCAAACAAATAAACAGGCTACATAAATGATGTCTACGTATGTGTATATGTCTATGTATGTGTATATGTCTATGTATGTGTATGCGTCTATGCTATTTCCTATTGCTAGATATCGGTGGGGGCAGTAACCACTTAACATTGTGGGGCTCCCATCCACTTAGCATGGTGGTGGCCCCCATCCACTCAACATGGTGGTGGGCAGTAACCACTTAACATGGTGGGGGCCCCCATCCACTTTAACATGGTGAGGCTCCCATGTGTACTGACTGTCACATTCAGGCCGCATCGGTTTTGAAAAAAACATGTATAAAAACTTTACGACAGTAATTCTCTAACTTTTGAAATTACCGACCCCCACTCACAAACACATTCCGGTTTCTCGAACTTCCGTAGAGAAAGTAAAAAAAAAAATAGATAAAAAGAAAATTATGAAAAATAAACTTCAAAGCATTCTCCACTGTTTTAAATATTAAAACTTACGGTGTGCTTTCGACTGTGTTTGTTTTTTGTTTAAATTCTGTTAACGATGAGCAAATAATGAAGATGTCAAGCGACTTCTCCCTTCATCATTCATCATATCACGTGATACACTGAACGGCCAATAGAAGTTTTACGATGTGTCGCGTGTCAACACAGAATGAATTGTTTGACATTAAATTCTAGTTTTTAGAGGACATGCGTGTGACGCGTTATTGTTTTTACTTCTTGAATTTTAAAGATAAATTAGAACAAAAGGTTTTGATTTTTAAAAACAAAATTATTAATTATGAATCATCATTGGCAATGTTCACGTCTGCTCGAGTGGTTTGTTGAAATGTTTACCAGTACCATTCTATTTCCGGTCTTCTCATGTTAAGTTTTTTTTTTTTTTTAAATAGTTCATCATCTTCAAAACATGGCAGAGTTTTAAATTTTCTTTTGAACCCATTGAAAGGTAGCTACAATTATAAATGTACTTATTAACGGGCTAGACGAGTCGAGGGCTTGCTGGCTATTTCAACGGTTTTCAACGGTTTTTTTTTTTTGCGGCTTGTCCCCCCCCCCAAAGGGTGCGAAAGTATATCCGCAGGTACCCGTCACACGTAGGACCGCGAATAAATGTACTTTTTGCTTTTTTATAATAAAATGTGTTTGCCTTTCTAATGCGATTCTTGGGCGCGTGTTTCGGTGAAGAGCCACGCAGCCAACTGGCAAAACCTTCTTCAAACTCTTGGTTGTTTTAAAACTAAAATTATCTATCGATCCCTACCCCTGCATTGTCTTTTCCCCGTTACCCCTTGGGGTATTGTGTCACACTGATTTAACCGTTTAGCTATATGGCTCGATACAGTGTCCAGATGTTTTAGATGTATCTTATAAGAAGCTAGATACAGTGTCCAGATGTTTTAGATGCATCTCATATAGCTAGATACAGTGTCCAGATGTTTTAGATGTATCTTATATAGCTAGATACAGTGTCCAGATGTTTTAGATGTATCTATATAGCTAGATACAGTGTCCAGATGTTTTAGATGTATCTTACATAGCTAGATACAGTGTTTAGATGTTTTAGATGTATCTTACATAGCTAGATACAGTGTTCAGATGTTTATTGTATCTTTGGTATAGCTAGATACAGTGTCCAGATGTTTTAGATGTATCTTACATAGCTAGATACAGTGTCCAGATGTTTTAGATGTATCTTGCATAGCTAGATACAGTGTCCAGATGTTTTAGATGTATCTTACAGCTAGATACAGTGTCCAGATGTTTTAGATGTATCTTACATAGCTAGATACAGTGTCCAGATGTTTTAGATGTATCTATACATGAAGCTAGATACAGTGTCTAGATGTTTTAGATGTATCTTATAATAGCTAGATACAGTGTCCAGATGTTTTAGATGTATCTTATATAGCTAGATACAGTGTCCAGATGTCTTAGATGTATCTTACAAGTCTTATGGGAGTAAGTCTCGGAATAGAGAGTTTACAGAATAAATATGTTTTTTTTTTAAATGTAAAGCATTTGAAAAGCTTTCCTAATTTACTTTAGTTAGTCTTCGTAAAGCTCTGAAGTAGCTTTGCGTAACTTTTTATTGATATATTGAGCTCACCAAGGAATGCATGGAGGGAAATTGACAGCTTCTTGAATCATAACAACTTCTCAATCCGATTAAAAGTTTACTTTCAAAAATGTTAAAATCCGGTCATTATTAAAATGTACAAAACGTTGCTTAGTTTATGATAAACATTTTTTTTTTACTGAATAGTTTATATTTAAATGTTTTACAGTCTACTGTTATTGTCTACACCCTGAGTAAAACTTTGACCTATATAACTACGCAATCTTAATTTACTTCCACGCCCCGCCCAATAATGTATGCTAACCGCTAAATAAGAAGATGGGGACCATTCATTGAAGGTCATGGATGTGTCTTCCTTTTTAAATAATAATTTTTGTGTCTTTGATATATATATATATATATATATATATATATATATATATATATATATATATATATATATATATATATATATACACCCCCCCACACACACACACACCACTTGAAATGTTTCTTTTCGTATCTATTGTAATAAAGGCAGTAAAGTGCAGCAATGCATAACACACACACACACACACACTTACATACACACTACACACACACACACACTTACACAAACACACACACTTACACATAGGTAGAGTCTTGACTATGAAACAAGTTGTCGATTGTAACGAAATCTCTGACATGTTTGTTTGTAGTGTTGTCGTCGTCGTTGTTGTTGTTGTTGTTGTTTTAACATCAGATTTTTTATTCAAAACAAACATTGCACTCCATTAACCCTTGTTGCTTATCTATTTTAATTGATACGTGTATCAGTAGCACCCGTTGAACCCGGTGGGATGACGTTGGCAGTTTATCATTCTACCTGAGGCTTTATAGTTTATGGCTGTCAAAATCTCTCTTTATTTTGTTTAAAACCCTCCGATTAATCTCGAACCAGATGTTGTATGTTGAAACAGGCGAATCCGTTCGGTTATCCCCGGTATAATCCAAGACGATGCGGGAGTGTATGTGTGGGGGGTGGGGGTAGGGGGGAGGTGTTGTCATGGGGTGGGAGGGGAAGAGTTGGACATGTACTGGATAAAGCCAGGTCATGATTTTTACTATCCGCTGGTCACCGGGACCAGTTTATAGGTTTGGATACTTCCATCAAGTTAGTGTGTGTCTGTGTGAGTGAGCCCAGGTGTGAGTCGGTCTGTGTGAGTGTGCATTGTGTGCATGTTTTTTTTTAATCCTGCGTTGGGTTTATGACAGGACCGTAAACGTGTTACTGGTCATAAAGAAACATTTCACCGGACGTAAGTAAACAACATGGTCGGCATAGAAAAAAAAGGCAAGAAAAACGTATAGTTCCTTTAAGTCCCTAAAGGGGCGGATGAAGTGTAGGATTCATCTGTTTCTATGTACCACAGCATATAAAAAAGCGTAAGATTGTGTGGCTCGCACAACGCCCAGCCGCCATCATTTCTGCCGCAGCTTAAAGTCAGGTGACCCATTTAAATCTGAGTGTACTTGGAGGTGGGGACTGTCAACAACTTCCCCAGGACGAGGACAAATGTCCTTGGGCAGAGGTGGGCAAACTTTTCTACGGCGGGCCACATTTAAAACTTGATTGTTATTGGCGGAATGAATATGAGAGATTGTTTACTTCAATTATGGCTTATAATTCGTCATGAAGAATAAGAAATAAAACATATTAATCCTTTTGAATGCCAGTTTATTTCACATTCACGCTTTATTACACATGCACATTACATTTTTAAAAAAATACGATCATATACATGCATGCGGGCCGCACAGTATACTCAGACGGGCCGCATGCGGCCCGCGGACCGTAGTTTGCCCACCCCTGTCCTTGGGGGTCTCACCAAGGATTGAACCCGATGCCTTCAGGTCAACAGGGTCCCACGAAACAGAAAGTAGATGACAACAGGGTCCCACGAAACAGAAGTAGATGAAACAGGGTTCCACGAAACAGAAAGTAGATGACAACAGGGTCCCACGAAACAGAAAATAGATGACGTTTGATTTCTACAAGGGTCGTCTTTAACGCACAGGCCCTGGCCCATAGGGACGAGTTCAACGACCCTCTCCCCACCCTCGCATGCTTATAAAACTGCTGAGTGATTTATGTTCGCCCCCCCCCCCCACGAACCCACTCAAAAGTGATCGATAAATGAGCCGTCAAATTGATGAGGAATAGTCAAATATTAAAAAAAAACATAGATGCTTATATATTTGTGGAAATTGATTTGAGGAAATGGATTTGGGGGAAACTGACTGGGGAAATGGATTTGGGGAAATGATTTGGGGAAATCCATGGCAGTGAAAGAAAAATTGACTTCAAGAAACAGTCGTTGTGGATGATTGAAAACACCCGACACACCTGGTGTTTCTGTTTTGTATTACAGTACCGGTGAACGGTGTAAAGGTGTGATGGCTTTTTGTTTGTGTGTGTAATATGAGTACCTGTGTAAGGTATGTACTTGCTTGTTTGTGTGTGTTATATGAGTACCTGTGTAAGGTATTTACTTGCTTGTTTGTGTGTGTTATATGAGTACCTGTGTAAGGTATGTACTTGCTTGTTTGTGTGTTTTATATGAGTACCTGTGTAAGGTATGTACTTGCTTGTTTGTGTGTGTTATATGAGTACCAGTGTAAGGTATGTACTTGCTTGTTTGTGTGTGTTATATGAGTACCTGTGTAAGGTATGTACTTGCTTGTCTGTGTAAAAGTTATATGAGTACCTGTGTAAGGTATGTACTGGTTGTTTGTGTGTGTTATATGAGTACCTGGGTATATGTACTGCCTTGTTTGTGTGTGTTATATGAGTACCTGTGTAAGGTATGTACTTGCTTGTTTGTGTGTGTTTATATGAGTACCAGTGTAAGGTATTTTACTTGCTTGTTTGTGTGTGTTATATGAGTACCTGTGTACGGTGTGTACTTTCTGTGTCTTTGCTTGTACTTTTACATCCATCAGCACCTTTTACTTCGCTGTCTGGATTTGATTAAATGTTCACATGTCCTGCATGTACTCTCTTTATTTTTTTTTTTCACGTCTGTTCTGTCCAAACGAAAAAAAATAATTAAGAGAATACTTCTGCTGACTGGCGCGGTAGAAGAGGTGGTGTGTGTGTGTGTGGGGGGGGGGGGTTTGCACCATTCACAGAATTTAAATTGAAGTGAATGCGCCATCTCGTTTTGAATGTGTTCTTCAATGTAAATAAAGATCATGGCGTTAAGGGAAAGGGGATTTGGAGATTTGAATATAAATGCATGCTGTTGTTTTGTGAAAGATATAATTAATTTTAAGTTTAATAGTTGTCTGGCATTTGACGGCTGGAGGAGGAGGGGGAGGGGAGATTTTCCGACAGTTGACGATTTAAAGCCCAAGTGTGTGGGCGTCAGAGGCGTACCTAGGTTGGTGGGGGGGGGGGGAGGGGTCCAAATTCGAAAGTCTCCTCCGGGCCCCGGCTTTAGGGGGGGCAATTTTTCTTCCATTAAATATTAAGTACATTATTTTCATGTCATGGTGTTGGAATGTCATAATGCAGGGGCCCCCAAAGAGGGGCCCTTGAAGTTAGGCACTGGTGGATGTGTGTGATGTGTGTGTGTGTGTGTGCTGCCTACAGTAGTCATTGACAACATTATGTACATTAACCATTACATCTATACACAAGTGATCGTTCAATGAGTTAGACCACCATTTATCGTGCCGCTTCCCTCTACCCCCCCCCCCCATAATCGAAGTCTCTGAAACAGATAAACATGGACACCCCCCCACACACACACACACCAGGCCCGTAGTGTGCGGGCCCCCTGCGTTTTGTCTGGCCCCCTCTGCTTATTTGTTCTACTCTAGTAAAATGTATTACCTGCCCCCACCCCCTGCTATTGTCTGGCCCCTGCTGTAGAATGCCTGGCCCTGCTGTAGCATTTTCACGCTACGGGGCTGCCCCCCCTCTCACACAAACACACACATCTTCCCTCCTCCGTAGGCCAGCAGTGCATTTTTGCAAGTGTGGTGCTATTGGCCCACTAGTTCCACTGACTGGAACCGAAGAGTTGGTAGCCATACAAGAGAATGGGTCTCCACGCACAGCAACATGTGCATCGTAATGTTCCCTCATAAAGCGATGATACACAGGTAATGGAGTTCCCTTCTTAAAGTGACGATACACAGGTAATGGAGTTCCCTCTTAAAGTGATCGATACACAGGTACTGGAGTTCCCTCTTAAAGTGACGATACGCAGGTAATGAAGTTCCCTCATAAAGTGACGATACACAGGTAATAAAGTTCCCCTCATAAAGTGACGATACACAGGTATTGCAGTTCCCTCATAAAGTGACGATAAATGGGTTAGCTACGATGTTCCAGTCATACAGTGACGATACGCAGGTACTAAATTTCCCCCACTGGTGTCTTTCTGATTTACGCCGGTGCAGTATCGGCCATTGGGGCTATGTGTAGTGGGGGGAGGGGGAATGTGGCGAGTAGGCCTAATCGTCTGATGAGGGGCGCACGTTTTATAAGATTCATTTGTCCCCCCCCTTGCTGTGAAAATTGAAATAAAAAGTAGAACTCACTGTCCAGTGTATGCTAGTCTCTCCAATAATTGTATAGGCTAGAATATTTTTTTTCAAATATCGTTGGAAATATAAAGTTACATTAAAATCAGAGCAATGCCGAACCTGAGAATTTGGAGCCGGTGGGGCATCTTTGGGGGCCCATACGCATTTTGACATTCGACACCATGACATGAGATAATGTACTTAATATTTAATGTAAAAATAAAATTTGGGGGCGACCCTCAAGCCGGGGCCCGGGGGGGACTTTCAAATTTGGACCCCCTCCCCAACTCTTAGGTACGCCTCTGGTCAGACGCCATCTCCGCAGCTATCAGGATAGTAACTGTACCCTGCCAACTGTTTTCATGCGTTCAGAGTCTACGGGTCAGTTAATGAGTAGTTTAAAAAACAAAAAAAACACAATTTCACCGAGGTGTGAGAAATCGAGTTAAGTGCCTATACTTTGCAACATATCGGGTCCCTCACACACACACACACACCCTCTCCCCCTTCCCGCCCTGTTCCCTCTCAAGATGACTAGTAGCACATTTCAAACAATTTGTACCCTTAGTTTATAGTCCAAAGACTGACCATCGGTCCCTCGAACCTTCTTCCCGCCACGTCTGCTTGACGAAGAGAGAAAGGAGAAGAGGAAAAAAAAAATGTTTCGGTAATTGAAGTATGTTGAGTTCATTTTGGCTTAAATGAACTTTCAGTAAGTGTGGATGTTGTTGTTTGTACATTAAGACATCGGCGCCTATCAGCATTAAACGTTTTTCCTGCGCGTTTCATGGGCATTGACGGTGGTTCTCTCCAACTGTTGTATCAATGAATCATTAAAAGGAGCCAGTGAGCTGAAATTTTTGTTTTCATTTTGTTTTTTGAGGAAAGAGTAATATTTAACAAGGAGCGGGGCTCAAGGGGTGGGAGTGGGGGGGGGAGGGGGTAAGAGATTGCGAATTTGCAAGGGCCCATCACCACAAAGTCCAACTTTATATACCCACAAAGTCCAACTTTATATACCCACAAAGTCCAACTTTATATACCCACAAAGTCCAACTTATATACCCACAAAGTCCAACTTACACCCACAAAGTCCAACTTTATATACCCACAAAGTCCAACTTTATATACCCAATAAAGTCCAACTTTATATACCCACAAAGTCCAACTTAATATACCCCACAAAGTCCAACTTATACCCACAAAGTCCAACTTTATACCCACAAAGTCCAACTTTATACCCACACAAAGTCCAACTTTATACCCACAAAGTCCAACTTATAC
>JAGDYQ010000032.1:7306621-7349604 GCA_021962125.1 Bulinus truncatus | reverse complement strand
TGCACGTTGTTCATGTCTGACCAATTATATGTATTTTATCTGTTGTTCATGTCTGACCAATTATTTGTATTTCATCAGTTGTTCATGTCTGACCAATTATATGTATTTTATCAGTTGTTCATGTCTGACCAATTATTTGTATTTCATCAGTTGTTTATGTCTGACCAATCATGTGTATTTCATCAGTTGTTAATGTCTGACCAATTATTTCTATTTTATCAGCTGTTCATGTCTGACCAATCATGTGTATTTTATCAGTTGTTCATGTCTGACCAATTATATGTATTTTATCAGTTGTTCATGTCTGACCAATTATATGTATTTTATCAGTTGTTCATGTCTGACCAATTATATGTATTTTATCAGTTGTTCATGTCTGACCAATTATATGTATTTTATCAGTTGTTCATGTCTGACCAATTATATATATTTTATCACCTGTTCATGTCTTACCAATTATTTGTATTTTATCAGTTGTTCATGTCTGACCAATTATTTGTATTTCCTCAGTTGTTCATGTCTGACCAATTATTTGTATTTCCTCAGTTGTTCATATCTGACCAATTATATGTATTTCATCAGTTGTTCATGTCTGACCAATTATATGTATTTCATCAGTTATTCATGTCTGACCAATTATATTTATTTTATCAGTTGTTCATGTTTGACCAATTATTTCTATTTTATCAGTTGTTCATGTCTGACCTATTATTTGTATTTCATCAGTTGTTCATGTCTGACCTATTATTTATATTTTATCAGTTGTTCTATTTAATTTAGTTTTCTTTTGGATTTTTTTTAAAGAAACTTTTTGAATCTGAAATAAAAATTAGACAATATTTGGACTAGACTTCACGAGAGGAATGAATTAATTTCTTATGATAATAATTTTATTCATAGTCGTGGAAATCAAAATGCAAAGTGACGAATCGATAGAAATCAATTATGAAATAATTCAGACGATATTCACTGTAGAGAGGTTACAATGAATACAACTAACTCACATCTCCTTTTGATAATTGATGTTGTTTATGTTGATCTCTGATGTAGTGTATTTTGATCTCTTATAGTTTATGTTGACATCGGATGTAGTTTATTTTGACAACTTACAGGAGTTTATATTGATCTCTTGTGTAGTTTATATTGATCTCTTGTGTAGTTTATATTGATCTCTTGTGTAGTTTATATTGATCTCTTGTGTAGTTTATATTGATCTCTTGTGTAGTTTATATTGATCTCTTGTGTAGTTTATATTGATCTCTTGTGTAGTTTATATTGATCTCTTGTGTAGTTTATATTGATCTCTTGTGTAGTTTATATTGATCTCTACTGTAGTTTATATTAATCTCGGTGCCCATCCACATTTACTCCATCAATTTTATAATCATTTAAAGCAAGTTTGACTTAGTGACTTTCAACAGGTCCGGAAAAAATCCCAAGTTTCCAACTAAGACTCAAACCCGGGACAACTACTGTCGAGAATCGAGCACTCGGCCACAATCACGTCGCGTTCTATTAGTTCTATCGCTCTGCTTATTCATTCAACAAATCAAAACAAAACATTCCAACCACGCAATGAAAACAAATTGCATTGCATTGCTTAGCACCAAAGTCACATCTAAACAAACCTAATCAAGTATTGTCTCTGACCCCATCATAACTTATCTCCAGACTTGCCAATAGTCAGCAATAATAGGTTAACAGTACTAATTGACCCTCGGTGAACTGTCTTATTGCTCGATTCCAGAGGGACAGGCTCATGTAGTTAATGTTCTTCCCCAGGACTAACCCGCATTAATAAACTAACAGCATGTGTTTCCGTGATGTACTTACTTACACACATACACTCACATACACACATACACTCACATACACACATACACTCACATACACACATACACTCACATACACTCGCATACACACATACACTCACATACACACATACACTCACATACACACATACACTCACATACACACATACACTCACATACACACATACTAATACACACATACACTCACATACACACATATACTCACATACTCACATACACTCACATACACACATACACTCACATACACACACACATACAAACACACACACCCATACACTCACATACACACACATACACACATACACTCACATACACTCACATACACACACACATACACTCACATACATATACACACATACACTCACATACACATACACACATACAAACACACACATACACTCACATACACACATACACACACATAGACTCACATACACACATACACTCGCATACACACGTACAATCAGATACACACACACATACAAACACACACACTCACACACTTACATACACACATACACTCACATATATACACTCACACACATACACACATAAACTCATACACACACACTCACATACATACATACGCACACAAACACACATACACTCACATACATACACTGACACACACAAACATATGCACACACACACATACATACACATACACATACAAACTCACACACAAACACACACATACACATACACTCACATACACACATACACTCACATACACACACATACAAACACACACACATACACTCACATACACACACATACAAGCACACACAAACATACACTCACATACACACATACACTAACATACACACATACAAACACACACACATACACACATACACTCATACACACACATACAAACACACACACAAACTCAAATACACACACACATACAAACACACACACGCATACACTAACATACACACACATACACTCACATACACACATACACACATAAACACATACACACATAAACACATACACACATCCACTCACATACATACATACGCACACAAACACACATACACTCACATACATACACTAACACACATAAACATATGCACACACACATACATACAAATACACATACAAACACACACACAAACACACACATGCACACATACAAACACACACATACACACATACAAACACACACATACACACATACACTCACATACACACATACACACATACACACATACACACACATACACATATAAACACATACACACATACACTCACATACATACACTCACACACATAAACACATACACACATACATACATACAAATACACACAAACACACATACAAACACACACACACACACATACACATACATTAATTTAAAGTGGAGTGAAATCAATTCTAAAGTTCAAAGTTCACAGTGTACAGTCTACTACTACTACAACAACAACTTCCTCTTTTGAAATATTGATGGCAGAAATAAAAGTCTGCAAATCTTTTTCTTTTTTTTTGTGTATTCATTTTATTCAAATTAAACTCTAATAACGACAGACAATTAGACAAGTGACATTTTCATGACAAGCATCATATGTCATGTTCAGTGAAATAACAGCACGGCGAGAAATTGGAATGTCAAGATGATAATTACAGAAGAAACAGAACAATGTCTATAGGCACCTGAATTATCAACACTGCGAGAAATTCACAAAACACGTGTGAGAATACAAACACACACACACAAACACACTCATACACAGACATACACACACACAGTAACACACATACATCGGGAGATGGATCAAACGATAAGTAAAATTTATTAAAGTTGGCAAGTCTTTGGTTCAGGTCATTTGTGTCTTTGTCATGGCGTGACAGCACGCAAGCTGTCTGTCTTCTCACTGGCATATATGTTTAATTCTTTCTGGCCCCGTGACTTCTGGTGACTTGGTCAGCGCGTATAAATAAATGAACTGATTCTTAAAGTAAGTCACTTATTAAACTGACTACAACACTCCATTTTCAGTTCTAAACTAATTGTATGAGATCTCGTGTTATAAATCTAGCTTTTTTTTTAAAAGTGCTACGGTATTAGAAAGTAAACATTTTACTTTGAAACAAAGAAATAAGCCGATGATCCAAATTAAAACTAGGATAAGCCAATTTCACAAGCCAGAACAAGTATCAGGGGAGATGCTAATGGAAGTCTTGAAGGAATGGTCAACAATTTATGATTTTACTGTTAATGGTATTTTGTCACATAAGACACAGATAGAGAAAGTGTCAACTGTAGAACAATCCTAAAGCCCTTGACCTTTGCGTTTGAAAAATAATACAGCTATAAGCGATCCTACAAAGTACATTATTTGTTTATTTTGTTTAATACAGCTACAAGCGATCCTACAAAGTACATTGTTGGTTTATTTTGTTTAATACAGCTACAAGCGATCCTACAAAGTACATTATTTGTTTATTTTGTTTAATACAGCTATAAGCAATCCTACAAAGTACATTATTTGTTTATTTTGTTTAATACAGCTATAAGCGATCCTACAAAGTACATTATTTGTTTATTTTGCTTAATACAGCTATAAGCGATTCTACAAAGTACATTATTTGTTTATTTTGTTTAATACAGCTATAAACGATCGTACATTATTTGTTATTTTGTTTCGATTCTTGAATCAATATGTCCAGTCCATGTATAGAACATTCAAAGTTGTGAAGTTATCACGTGTTCATTTTCTCATGAAGTTATCACGCGTTCATTTACCCATGAAGTTATCACGTGTTCACTTACTCATGAAGTTATCACGTGTTTATTTACTCATGAAGTTTGCACGTGTTCATTTACTCATGAAGTTTTATGTTTTAAATCTGACTCACACTATGACCAAAATGACATCACGAGAAGTAAATCAATCACAATTTGTACAAGTTTTAGCCATAGAACAAACAGATTTTATATAATTTTAAGTCAAGAACTATGTTGTGTGAGTCTATATATAATCTAACTAACGCAGGATCATTATATATATATATATATATATATATATATATATATATATATATATATAGATATAGATACATAGATAGATACACGGATATATCTATCAATGTTGTGTTCCTGTTCAGTCTGTTGCTAGATCTATCATTATTGTGTTCCTGTTCAGTCTGTTGCTAGATCTAAATGAGCACAGTGTGTTTTTTTATCCTTTTAACTGTGCAGAATTTATTTGTGTGTATTTGTAACTCAATGTGTTTTGTTGTTTATCAACATGAATAAAAAGTAAAATTAATAAAAAAATAATAATAAAGCACCCCCCCCCTTAGTTTTCCGTTTGGAAAATGACCGAGTGAGATGAAGTAAAATTGTATGGAGTTCAATGAAGGGAACAGTAAGTGAAAGCCCGTATGACTTCAGTTTATTCATTTTGATTTTTTATTTCTCATCGTGAGTTTATTAGTTTCTGATTTCATACACATTGAAAAATCAATTTGAAAAATCAATTGAATTTTTTATCAGGTTGACTTTTAAGCATGAAAAAAAGTGAAACCAAGAAAATAGATGTTAAAGAATGAAAAAAAAAAATCGGTGCTACAATATGTAAAGTGATATTTATTGTGGCAAAGCTGGTTCACAAAACATAAAATACAGACTTCATTAAGTATAATACGTTATTCGACATAAAATTTTTTAATAAAAATGTTCATATTTCTTGTCTATTTCATCACTGTACATTGATAGAGCTTTAAAGAAAGATGCCCATCAATACTCTTGTCCATCAATACTAACGTCCATCAATACTCTTGTCCATCAATATTTACGTCCATCAATACTCATGTCCATCAATACTCACGTCCATCAATACTCACGCCCATCAATACTCACGTCAATCAATCCTCATGTCCATCAATACGTCAATCAGTACTCATGTCCATCAATACTCACGTCCATCAATACTCATATTAGAAGCAATGAATTTATTGTTCGATCTTTTGATGATCATTTTCTAAAATGTTCAACTTATCTGTTGTACCTAATCATCGTTACCTATTGTTAATGAAAATTTGGGTAATAGATAGTATCTGAAGGGGGCTTCAAATATCATAGAAGTCATTTTACTCTGAAGGAATATTTTTACTCTGATGAAAACATTTTACTGCTAGAGGCCAAAGTGGTGGCCTAGTTTTGCCTGTTTATAAGAATCAGGTCACATTTCCACTTAGGGCCGCAAATAGGAAATTTAGGGCCCCTCTAAGAGACTCTGACAACTGGGGCCCTTCTGTCACACTTTGATTACAATGTTCTTCATCGTTAGTCTCTGGGGTGACAAGAATGACGTCATTTTGTTTTCTGTGCCAGATATCTGTACGTCCAAGATATCTGTGGGTCCAAGATATATCTGCGTCCAAGATATCTGTGGCTCTAAGATATCTGTGCGTCCAAAAAATCGTGGGGTCCAAGATATCTGTGGGTTCAAGATATCTGTGCGTCCATAAAATCGTGGAGTTCAAGATATCTGTTAGTCCAAGATATCTGAGTGTCCAAGATATATGTGCGTCCAAGATATCGGTGCGTCCAAGATATCTGTGGGTCCGAAAAATCGTGGAGTTCAAGATATCTGTTGGTCCAAGATATCTGAGTGTCCAAGATATCTGTGGGTCTAAGATATCTGTCGGTCGAAGTTATCTGTGGGTCCAAGATATCTGTGCGTCAAAGATATCTGCGGGTCTAAGATATCTGTCGGCCCAAGTTATCTGTGGGTCCAAAATATCTGTGGATTCAAGATATTCGTGTGTCCAAGATATATGTGGGTACAAGATATCTGTGGGTCCAAGATATCTTTGTGTCCAAGATATATGTGGGTCCAAGATATCTATGGGTTCTAGATATCTGTGGACTCAAAAAAATGTGACTCCAAGATACAAGTTGGACCAAAATATCTGTGGGTCCAAGATTTATGTGTGTCCTTATATGACATATAAACCCAAATAAAATAATGCAGCGACGACCGCAGTGAAGGCAGGGTTCGTTAGTGGTCAAGAAAGCAACCATAGATGACCTGGTGTCTATCTCTTGCAGCTGCTAGACGGTGGGTTTCTTCCAACTGTTAATATTTTAATAGGGATTTGTCAGAGGTGGTTGTCTCGAACAGCATTGGGCTCAGTTCGGCCTATTTGATACGTCCCTGGAGCCAGAGAGAAGTCTTTTTTAGAACACAACTGGGTTCCCCGGGGCTCCACACGAATTTGGCCGCATTAATTTGGCTGCATTTTAATAATCATTGATTTCAAACACGCTGGGCCACCTGTCAATATCAAAGACCACTGTCAGTATCAAGGACCACCTGTCAATATCAAGGACCACTGTCAGTATCAAGGACCACCTGTCAGTATCAAGGACCACCTGTCAGTATCAAGGACATCCTGTAAGTATCAAGGACATCCTGTCAGTATCAAGGACCACCTGTCAGTATCAAGGACATCCTGTCAGTATCAATGACCACCTGTCAATATCAAGGACCACCTGTCAGTATCAAGGACCACCTGTCAGTATCAATGACCACCTGTCAATATCAAGGACCACCTGTCAGTATCAAGGACCACCTGTCAGTATCAAGGACATCCTGTTAGGATCAAGGACATCCTGTCAGTATCAAGGACCACCTGTCAGTATCAAGGACCACCTGTCAGTATCAAGGACATCCTATTATTATCAAGGACATCCTGTCAGTATCAAGGACCACCTGTCAGTATCAATGAAAACCTGTCAATATCAAGGACCACCTATCAGTATCAATGACCACCTGTCAATATCAAGGACCACCTGTCAGTATCAAGGACCACCTGTCAGTTTCAAGGACCACCTGTCAGTATCAAGGACATCCTGTCAGTATCAAGGACATTCTGGTTGTGATTATTCTTTTCAATAGATCTTTAAAACAAAAATCTAACTAAATATAAAAACGATTGTGAACCAATTAAAAAAAAAGAGTTTTGACCTTTTTAATTTCTCATGCCACTGCTGTTAATTAGTATCACGTGACACCATCACGTGACCGTCATCAGTATGTCATGTCAGAATGACCTTTTTTTAATGCATCAGTAAGATTAGTGTCCTAATGAGATTAATGGTCTAATGAGATTAGTGGCCTAATGAGATTAGTATCCTAATGAGATTAGTGTCCTAATGAGATTAGTGTCCTAATGAGATTAGTGGCCTAATGAGATTAATGGCCTAATGAGATTAATGGCCTAATGAGATTATTGGCGTAATGAGATTAATGGCTTAATGAGATTAGTGGCCTAATGAGATTAATGGCCTAATGAGATTAGTGGCCTAATGAAATTTGTGGCCTAATGAGATTAATGGCCTAATGAGATTTGTGGCCTAATGAGAATAGTGGCCTAATGAGATTAGTGTCCTAATGAGATTAATGGCCTAATGACATTAGTGGCCTAATGAGATTAGTGGCCTAATGAGATTAATGGCCTAATGAGATTAGTGGCCTAATGAGATTAATGGCCTAATGAGGTTAGTGGCCTAATGAGATTAATGGCCTAATGAGATTAGTGGCCTAATGAGATTAGTGGCCTAATGAGATTAATGGCCTAATGAGATTTGTGTCCTAATGAGATTAGTGTCCTAATGAGATTAGTGTCCTAATAAGATTAGTGGCCTAATGAGATTAGTGGCCTAATGAGATTAGTGTCCTAATGAGATTAGTGGCCTAATGAGATTAGTGGCCTAATGAAATTAGTGGCCTAATGAGATTAGTGGCCTAATGAGATTAGTGGCCTAATGAGATTAGTATCCTAATGAGATTAGTGGCCTAATGAGATTAGTGGCCTAATGAGATTAGTGTCCTAATGAGATTAATTCCCTTTTAGGAAACAAATAAGATCTCTAGGAAAGTTTTTTTTTGTTTTTTTACAGCTCATAAAAAACAAAACAAGAAACTATGAATTAAAAAAAAAATAATTTGTTAAAAAACAACAACATGTAATTAACAGATAAAAAAATCATGCATAAAACAAGCTGAGCATATTGGATTAAATTCTGATCCTTACACAGATCAAAACAGAGGGAATTTTTTTCAAAAGTAAAATAATCTTATTGAGACCTCAATTTAGATTTAAATGATCGTTCACCGACACCACATAGGTGACACACTGACACCACATAGGTGACACACTGACACCACATAGGTGATACACTCCACAAAGGTGGCACACTCCACATAGGTGACACACTGACTTTACTTTGGTGACACACTGTCTTTACTATGGCGACACACTGACTTTACTTTGACGACACACTGACTTTACTTTGACGACACACTGACTTTACTATGGCGACACACTGACTTTATTTTGACCACACACTGATTCCACAGAGGTGACAAACTGACTTTACTTTGGCGACACACTGATTCCACAGAGGTGACACACTTACTCAAAAGAGGTGACACACTGACTCAAAAGAGGTGACACACCTACTACGCATAGACGACAAGGAAAGGTACTTTCTACAAATGTTTTCAAACATTACTTTTAGTTTGGCACATTAGAATCATGTCGATGGACGGAAAATATTCAACAATATTATCGTATTTAGTGGGACGGATGGCCGAGTGGTGTAGATACTCGACTGTCGACCTGAGAGTCTTGGGTTCGATCCTCGGTGAGGACCATAGGAATTTTTCCAGGTGAAATTCCAGCTTTAAATGGCTACCTCACTTAAGTTGGGGAAGTAAAGGCGGCTGGGCGTTGGGCTAACCACACAACCCCTTCATATGCCGAGGTTATAGAAACAGATGAATTCTACACTTCATCTGCCCCGATGGCCCGTTAGGGTTAAGGGAACTTTTTTTTTTTAGTATCGCATTTGAGGCATACGTTTTTTTTTGTTCTCTTATTGCACATAGTGTGTAGACTTGCTACAAGAACTGAATAGATTTTATCAGACCTTTTCTGATAACTGGTAGAAAAAAATAATTGGTAGAAAAATACTTACAAAGTATTATTCCTTTTCATCTCTATTTCTAAAAGTGTATTATTTTAAGTACAGACCAATACAATAAACCTCATCAACAGAAAGTCAACGGAATATTTAAAAAAAAAACTACAAGAGATTTAAATGTGTGTTTACGACAACTTGTGAAAACTACGAACCGGATCCTCCCTCGGACTAAGTTAACTGAGTTAGCGTCATGCAGGCTGTAGAATGTTCACGTGGTGACATTGATTTATCCATAGTGACGCTGATTTATCTATAGATTTATTACCCGGTCTCAACTGTAGCGACCTCCTCTATTTTTATTTTCCATTGAATTTCATTTTTCAAAACATCATCTTTTAACAACAATGAACAAAATACTAGTAGATTGTTTTTTCATATGTGCATGATAAATAAAGATTGTATAATCTTGTGAAAAAAAAATGAGATTGATTGTATATTAGAAATAATTGTATGTTAGAATTGACTGTTCATTAAAACTTATTGTTTATTAAAATTGATTGTTTAATAGAATTAATTTTATTAAAATTGATTGTATATTAGAATTGATTCTTTAATAGAATTGATTGTATTAGAATTGATTGTAAATTAGAATTGATTGTAAATTAGAATTGATTGTATATTAGAATTGATTGTATATTAGAATTGATTGTAAATTAGTATTGATTGTATATTAGAATTGATTGTATATTAGAATTGATTGTAAATTAGAATTGATTGTAAATTAGAATTGATTGTATATTATGATATTTTAAAAGATAACTAGAAAAGTCGGCGACGTATACTGAAGATAAAGTGGCAAGACAAGATCCCCAACACTGGGGTGCTGGAGAGGGCCAACATGAGCAGCTTGTTTGCAGTTCTCAGCGAGAGACGCCTCAGATGGCTTGGTCATGTCAAAAGAATGGACGCAGGCCGCATCCCGAAGGATCTACTCTATGGCGAGCTAGTTACCGGCCAGAGGAAAACAGGGCGACCTAAAATGCGCTACAAAGACACCTGCAAAAAGGATATGAAACAGTGCTCCATTAACCCCAACTCCTGGGAGAGCCAAGCAGCCGACCGCCAGTCCTGGAGGCTCGCTGTCCGGCAGGGTTCATTGCGCGCAGAGACTGAGCGACAGGATAATGCTGCCCTGTAAAGAACAAGATTGAAGCGGAAAAAAGAACAGCTACAACAACAACTACAACAACCAACTATTTTCAAGTGTGACAAGTGCGGCAGGGATTGCCACTCCCGAGTCGGACTGCACAGCCACTCCCGGCGGCGTTTTGTAGACTCAACTTAGCTACACCATCGTCTCTCGAAACGTACGGATGCCGACGACGACGACGACGACGACGATGATATTTTAAAAGATAACTAGAAATGTCGGCGAACCACTTCAAATCAGAACACCCCCCCCCCCAGTGTGTCGCAGGCGGTCAGTATAATAAATAATCCAGTGTAAAGTCTTTAGTTTTTACATATTGCACTGGGATTTTCTTTTATTCAAATGACACGAATGTCCATTTACCAATGAAGCTTTTCTTATAACATTCATGTGTATACAAATATATTACAGCTATAACATTCATGTGTATACAAATATATTACAGCTATAACTATCATGTGTATACAAATATATTACAGCTATAATATTCATGTGTATACAAATATATTACAGCTTTCCCTTATAAAATAAAAGCCTTAACATACAAGTGTACATGTATATCTATTAACTTTTCTTCCTGATTTACCTTATTTCACAATTTAGATAAAACTGTCGATAGTTTGAAAGTACGTTAAAATTCATTATAAATCAAGAATTTAATATTAATCAGGACATATATATTAATAAAAGATGAAAAAAATATTCTGAGTGTTTAACTGCAGCATGAAAACACAAGGCGTCTAACTATTATAGTCTGAGAACCATCTAAGTGTCTAATTATCAAAGTGTGAGAACCATCTAAATGTTTAATTATAACAGTGTGAGAACCATCTAAATGTCTAATTATCATAGTGTGAGAACCATCTTAATGTCTAACTATTATAGTGTGAGAACGATCTAAATGTCTAATTATCACAGTGTGAGAACCATCTAAATGTCTAACTATCATAGTGTGAGAACCATCTAAATGTCTAGCTATTATAGTGTGAGAACCGTCTAAATGTATAATTATCATAGTGTGTGAACCATCTAAATGTCTAATTATCACAGTGTGAGAACCATCTAAATGCCTAATTATCACAGTGTGAGCACCATCGAAATGTCTAATTATCAAAGTGTGAGAACCATCTAAATGTCTAATTATCATAGTGTGAGAACCATCTAAATGTCTAACTATTATAGTGTGAGAACCATCTAAATGTATAATTATCATAGTGTGTGAACCATCTAAATGTCTAATTATCACAGTGTGAGAACCATCTAAATGTCTAATTATCATAGTCTGAGAACCATCTAAATGTCTAATTATCATAGTGTAAGAACCATCTAAATGTCTAATTATCATAGTGTGAGAACCACCTAAATGTCTAATTATTATAGTGTGAGAACCATCTAAATGTCTAGCTATTATAGTGTGAGAACCGTCTAAATGTATAATTATCATAGTGTGTGAACCATCTAAATGTCTAATTATCACAGTGTGAGAACCATCTAAATGTCTAATTATCACAGTATGAGCACCATCCAAATATCTTATTATCATAGTGTGAGAACCATCTAAATGTCTAACTATCACAGTGTGAGAACCATCTAAATGTCTAACTATTATAGTTTGAGAACCACCTAAATGTCTAGCTATTATAGTGTGAGAACCGTCTAAATGTATAATTATCATAGTGTAAGAACCATCTAAATGTCTAACTATTATAGTGTGAGAACCGTCTAAATGTATAATTATCACAGTGTGAGAACCATCTAAATGTCTAATTATCACAGTGTGAGAACCATCTAAATGTCTAATTATCATAGTCTGAGAACCATCTAAATGTCTAACTATTATAGTGTGAGAATCGTCTAAATGTATAATTATCATAGTGTGTGAACCGTCTAAATGTATAATTATCACAGTGTGAGCACCATCGAAATGTCTAATTATCATAGTGTGAGAACCATCTTAATGTCTAACTATCACATTGTGAGAACCATCTAAATGTCTAATTACCACAGTGTGAGAACCATCTAAATGTCTAATTATCATAGTCTGAGAACCATCTAAATGTCTAATTATCATAGTGTGAGAACTATCTAAATGTCTAACTATCATAGTTTGTGAACCACCTAAATGTCTAGCTATTATAGTGTGAGAACCGTCTAAATGTATAATGATCATAGTGTGAGAACCATCTAAATGTCTAATTATCACTGTGTGAGAACCATCTAAATGTCTAATTATCACAGTATGAGCACCATCGAAATATCTAATTATCATAGTGTGACAACCATCTAAATGTCTAACTATCAAAGTGTGAGAACCATCTAAATGTCTAACTATTATAGTTTGAGAACCATCTAAATGTCTAGCTATTATAGTGTAAGAACCGTCTAAATGTATAATTATCACAGTGTGAGAACCATCTAAATGTCTAACTATCACAGTGTGAGAACCATCTAAATGTCTAACTATTATAGTTTGAGAACCACCTAAATGTCTAGCTATTATAGCTATTATAGTGTAAGAACTGTCTAAATGTATAATTATCACAGTGTGAGCACCAACGAAATGTCTAATTATCATAGTGTGAGAACCATCTAAATGTCTAATTATCATAGTTTGAGAACCATCTAAATGTCAAACTATCATAGTGTGAGAACCATCTAAATGTCTAGCTATTATAGTGTGAGAACCGTCTAAATGTATAATTATCATAGTGTGAGAACCATCTAAATGTTTAATTATAACAGTGTGAGAACCATCTAAATGTCTAATTATCATAGTGTGAGAACTATCTAAATGTCTAACTATCATAGTTTGTGAACCACCTAAATGTCTAGCTATTATAGTGTGAGAACCGTCTAAATGTATAATGATCATAGTGTGAGAACCATCTAAATGTCTAATTATCACAGTGTGAGAACCATCTAAATGTCTAATTATCAAAGTATGAGCACCATCGAAATATCTAATTATCATAGTGTGACAACCATCTAAATGTCTAACTATCAAAGTGTGAGAACCATCTAAATGTCTAACTATTATAGTTTGAGAACCATCTAAATGTCTAGCTATTATAGTGTAAGAACCGTCTAAATGTCTAATTATCATAGTGTGAGAACCATCTAAATGTCTAATTATTATAGTGTGAGAACCGTCTAAATGTATAATTATCACAGTGTGAGAACCATCTAAATGTCTAATTATCATAGTCTGAGAACCATCTAAATGTCTAAAAATCATAGTGTGATAACCATCTAAATGTATAATTATCATAGTGTGTGAACCGTCTAAATGTATAATTATCACAGTGTGAGCACCGTGGAAATGTCTAATTATCATAGTGTGAGAACCATCTTAATGTCTAACTATCACAGTGTGAGAACCATCTAAATGTCTAACTATCATAGTTTGTGAACCACCTAAATGTCTAGCTATTATAGTGTGAGAACCGTCTAAATGTATAATGATCATAGTGTGAGCACCATCGAAATGTCTAATTATCATAGTGTGAGAACCATCTTAATGTCTAACTATCACATTGTGAGAACCATCTAAATGTCTAATTATCACAGTGTGAGAACCATCTAAATGTCTCATTATCATAGTCTGAGAACCATCTAAATGTCTAACTATCATAGTTTGAGAACCATCTAAATGTCTAGCTATTATAGTGTAAGAACCGTCTAAATGTATAATTATCACAGTGTGTGAACCATCTAAATGTCTAATTATCACAGTGTGAGAACCATCTAAATGTCTAATTATTATAGTGTGAGAACCATCTAAATGTCTAACTATTATAGTTTGAGAACCATCTAAATGTCTAGCTATTATAGTGTAAGAACTGTCTAAATGTATAATTATCACAGTGTGAGCACCATCGAAATGTCTAATTATCATAGTCTGAGAACCAACTTAATGTCAAACTATCATAGTGTGAGAACCATCTAAATGTCTAGCTATTATAGTGTGAGAACCGTCTAAATGTATAATTATCACAGTGTGTGAACCATCTAAATGTCTAATTATCACAGTGTGAGCACCATCGAAATGTCTAATTATCATAGTGTGAGAACCATCTAAATGTCTAATTATTATAGTGTGAGAACCATCTAAATGTCTAATTATCATATTTTGAGAACCATCTATATGTTTTATTATCACAGTGTGAGAACCATCTAAATGTCTAATTATCATAGTGTGAGAACCATCTAAATGTCTAACTATTATTAGTGTGAGAACCATCTAAAGGTATATATATCATAGTGTGTGAACCATCTAAATGTCTAATTATCACAGTATGAGCACCATCGAAATATCTAATTATCATAGTGTGAGAATCATCTAAATGTCTAACTATCACAGTGTGAGAACCATCTAAATGTCTAATTATCACAGTATGAGCACCATCGAAATATCTAATTATCATAGTGTGAGAACCATCTAAATGTCTAACTATCACAGTGTGAGAACCATCTAAATGTCTAACTATTATAGTTTGAGAACCATCTAAATGTCTAGCTAGTATAGTGTGAGAACCGTCTAAATGTCTAATTATCATAGTGTGAGAACCATCTAAATGTCTAACTAGTATAGTTTGAGAACCATCTAAATGTCTAGCTATTATAGTGTAAGAACTGTCTAAATGTATAAATATCACAGTGTGAGCATCATCGAAATGTCTAATTATCATAGTGTGAGAACCATCTAAATGTCTAATTATCATAGTCTGAGAACCATCTAAATGTCAAACTATCATAGTTTGAGAACCATCTAAATGTCTAGCTATTATAGTGTGAGAACCGTCTAAATGTATAATTATCACAGTGTGTGAACCATCTAAATGTCTTATTATCACAGTGTGAGCACCATCGAAATGTCTAATTATTATAGTTTGAGAACCATCTAAATGTCTAATTATCACAGTGTGAGAACCATCTAAATGTCTAATTATTATCGTGTGAGAACCATCTAAATGTCTAATTATCATAGTTTGAGAACCATCTAAATGTTTAATTATCACAGTGTGAGAACCATCTAAATGTCTCATTATCATAGTGTGAGAACCCTCTAAATGTCTAACTATTATAGTGTGAGAACCATCTAAATGTCTAATTATCACAGTATGAGCACCATCGAAATATCTAATTATCATAGTGTGAGAACCATCTAAATGTCTAACTATCACAGTGTGAGAACCATCTAAATGTCTAACTATTATAGTTTGAGAACCATCTAAATGTCTAGCTAGTATAGTGTGAGAACCGTCTAAATGTCTAATTATCATAGTGTGAGAACCATCTAAATGTCTAACTAGTATAGTTTGAGAACCATCTAAATGTCTAGCTATTATAGTGTAAGAACTGTCTAAATGTATAAATATCACAGTGTGAGCATCATCGAAATGTCTAATTATCATAGTGTGAGAACCATCTAAATGTCTAATTATCATAGTCTGAGAACCATCTAAATGTCAAACTATCATAGTTTGAGAACCATCTAAATGTCTAGCTATTATAGTGTGAGAACCGTCTAAATGTATAATTATCACAGTGTGTGAACCATCTAAATGTCTTATTATCACAGTGTGAGCACCATCGAAATGTCTAATTATTATAGTTTGAGAACCATCTAAATGTCTAATTATCACAGTGTGAGAACCATCTAAATGTCTAATTATTATCGTGTGAGAACCATCTAAATGTCTAATTATCATAGTTTGAGAACCATCTAAATGTTTAATTATCACAGTGTGAGAACCATCTAAATGTCTCATTATCATAGTGTGAGAACCCTCTAAATGTCTAACTATTATAGTGTGAGAACCATCTAAATGTATAATTATCATAGTGTGTGAACCATCTAAATGTCTAATTATCACAGTGTGAGAACCATCTAAATGTCTAATTATCATAGTCTGAGAACCATCTCAATGTCTAATTATCATAGTGTGAGAACCATCTAAATGTCTAACTATTATAGTTTGAGAACCATCTAAATGTCTAGCTATTATAGTGTGAGAACCGTCTAAATGTATAATTATCATAGTTTGTGAACCATCTAAATGTCTAATTATCACAGTGTGAGAACCATCTAATTGTCTAATTATCACAGTGTGAGCACCATCGAAATGTCTAATTATCATAGTTTGAGAACCATCTAAATGTCTAATTATTATAGTGTGAGAACCATCTAAATGTCTAATTATCATATTTTGAGAACCATCTATATGTTTTATTATCACAGTGTGAGAACCATCTAAATGTCTAATTATCATAGTGTGAGAACCATCTAAATGTCTAACTATTATTGTGTGAGAACCATCTAAAGGTATATATATCATAGTGTGTGAACCATCTAAATGTCTAATTATCACAGTATGAGCACCATCGAAATATCTAATTATCATAGTGTGAGAATCATCTAAATGTCTAACTATCACAGTGTGAGAACCATCTAAATGTCTAATTATCACAGTATGAGCACCATCGAAATATCTAATTATCATAGTGTGAGAACCATCTAAATGTCTAACTATCACAGTGTGAGAACCATCTAAATGTCTAACTATTATAGTTTGAGAACCATCTAAATGTCTAGCTAGTATAGTGTGAGAACCGTCTAAATGTCTAATTATCATAGTGTGAGAACCATCTAAATGTCTAACTAGTATAGTTTGAGAACCATCTAAATGTCAAGCTATTATAGTGTAAGAACTGTCTAAATGTATAAATATCACAGTGTGAGCATCATCGAAATGTCTAATTATCATAGTGTGAGAACCATCTAAATGTCTAATTATCATAGTCTGAGAACCATCTAAATGTCAAACTATCATAGTTTGAGAACCATCTAAATGTCTAGCTATTATAGTGTGAGAACCGTCTAAATGTATAATTATCACAGTGTGTGAACCATCTAAATGTCTTATTATCACAGTGTGAGCACCATCGAAATGTCTAATTATTATAGTTTGAGAACCATCTAAATGTCTAATTATCACAGTGTGAGAACCATCTAAATGTCTAATTATTATCGTGTGAGAACCATCTAAATGTCTAATTATCATAGTTTGAGAACCATCTAAATGTTTAATTATCACAGTGTGAGAACCATCTAAATGTCTAATTATCATAGTTTGAGAACCATCTAAATGTCAAACTATCATAGTGTGAGAACCATCTAAATGTCTAGCTATTATAGTGTGAGAACCGTCTAAATGTATAATTATCATAGTGTGAGAACCATCTAAATGTTTAATTATAACAGTGTGAGAACCATCTAAATGTCTAATTATCATAGTGTGAGAACTATCTAAATGTCTAACTATCATAGTTTGTGAACCACCTAAATGTCTAGCTATTATAGTGTGAGAACCGTCTAAATGTATAATTATCATAGTGTGTGAACCATCTAAATGTCTAATTATCACAGTATGAGCACCATCGAAATATCTAATTATCATAGTGTGAGAACCATCTAATTGTCTAACTATCACAGTGTGAGAACCATCTAAATGTCTAACTATTATAGTTTGAGAACCATCTAAATGTCTAGCTATTATAGTGTGAGAACCGTCTAAATGTGTAATTATCATAGTGTGAGAACCATCTAAATGTCGAACTTTTATAGTTTGAGAACCATCTAAATGTCTAGCTATTATAGTGTGAGAACCGTCTAAATGTGTAATTATCATAGTGTGAGAACCATCTAAATGTCTAACTATCACAGTGTGAGAACCATCTAAATGTCTAACTATTATAGTTTGAGAACCAACTAAATGTCTAGCTATTATAGCTATTATAGTGCAAGAACTGTCTAAATGTATAATTATCACAGTGTGAGCACCAACGAAATGTCTAATTATCATAGTGTGAGAACCATCTAAATGTCTAATTATCATAGTTTGAGAACCATCTAAATGTCAAACTATCATAGTGTGAGAACCATCTAAATGTCTAGCTATTATAGTGTGAGAACCGTCTAAATGTATAATTATCATAGTGTGAGAACCATCTAAATGTTTAATTATAACAGTGTGAGAACCATCTAAATGTCTAATTATCATAGTGTGAGAACTATCTAAATGTCTAACTATCATAGTTTGTGAACCACCTAAATGTCTAGCTATTGAAGTGTGAGAACCGTCTAAATGTATAATGATCATAGTGTGAGAACCATCTAAATGTCTAATTATCACAGTGTGAGAACCATCTAAATGTCTAATTATCAAAGTATGAGCACCATCGAAATATCTAATTATCATAGTGTGACAACCATCTAAATGTCTAACTATCAAAGTGTGAGAACCATCTAAATGTCTAACTATTATAGTTTGAGAACCATCTAAATGTCTAGCTATTATAGTGTAAGAACCGTCTAAATGTCTAATTATCATAGTGTGAGAACCATCTAAATGTCTAATTATTATAGTGTGAGAACCGTCTAAATGTATAATTATCACAGTGTGAGAACCATCTAAATGTCTAATTATCATAGTGTGAGAACCATCTTAATGTCTAACTATCACAGTGTGAGAACCATCTAAATGTCTAACTATCATAGTTTGTGAACCACCTAAATGTCTAGCTATTATAGTGTGAGAACCGTCTAAATGTATAATGATCATAGTGTGAGCACCATCGAAATGTCTAATTATCATAGTGTGAGAACCATCTTAATGTCTAACTATCACATTGTGAGAACCATCTAAATGTCTAATTATCACAGTGTGAGAACCATCTAAATGTCTCATTATCATAGTCTGAGAACCATCTAAATGTCTAACTATCATAGTTTGAGAACCATCTAAATGTCTAGCTATTATAGTGTAAGAACCGTCTAAATGTATAATTATCACAGTGTGTGAACCATCTAAATGTCTAATTATCACAGTGTGAGAACCATCTAAATGTCTAATTATTATAGTGTGAGAACCATCTAAATGTCTAACTATTATAGTTTGAGAACCATCTAAATGTCTAGCTATTATAGTGTAAGAACTGTCTAAATGTATAATTATCACAGTGTGAGCACCATCGAAATGTCTAATTATCATAGTCTGAGAACCAACTTAATGTCAAACTATCATAGTGTGAGAACCATCTAAATGTCTAGCTATTATAGTGTGAGAACCGTCTAAATGTATAATTATCACAGTGTGTGAACCATCTAAATGTCTAATTATCACAGTGTGAGCACCATCGAAATGTCTAATTATCATAGTGTGAGAACCATCTAAATGTCTAATTATTATAGTGTGAGAACCATCTAAATGTCTAATTATCATATTTTGAGAACCATCTATATGTTTTATTATCACAGTGTGAGAACCATCTAAATGTCTAATTATCATAGTGTGAGAACCATCTAAATGTCTAACTATTATTGTGTGAGAACCATCTAAAGGTATATATATCATAGTGTGTGAACCATCTAAATGTCTAATTATCACAGTATGAGCACCATCGAAATATCTAATTATCATAGTGTGAGAATCATCTAAATGTCTAACTATCACAGTGTGAGAACCATCTAAATGTCTAATTATCACAGTATGAGCACCATCGAAATATCTAATTATCATAGTGTGAGAACCATCTAAATGTCTAACTATCACAGTGTGAGAACCATCTAAATGTCTAACTATTATAGTTTGAGAACCATCTAAATGTCTAGCTAGTATAGTGTGAGAACCGTCTAAATGTCTAATTATCATAGTGTGAGAACCATCTAAATGTCTAACTAGTATAGTTTGAGAACCATCTAAATGTCTAGCTATTATAGTGTAAGAACTGTCTAAATGTATAAATATCACAGTGTGAGCATCATCGAAATGTCTAATTATCATAGTGTGAGAACCATCTAAATGTCTAATTATCATAGTCTGAGAACCATCTAAATGTCAAACTATCATAGTTTGAGAACCATCTAAATGTCTAGCTATTATAGTGTGAGAACCGTCTAAATGTATAATTATCACAGTGTGTGAACCATCTAAATGTCTTATTATCACAGTGTGAGCACCATCGAAATGTCTAATTATTATAGTTTGAGAACCATCTAAATGTCTAATTATCACAGTGTGAGAACCATCTAAATGTCTAATTATTATCGTGTGAGAACCATCTAAATGTCTAATTATCATAGTTTGAGAACCATCTAAATGTTTAATTATCACAGTGTGAGAACCATCTAAATGTCTCATTATCATAGTGTGAGAACCCTCTAAATGTCTAACTATTATAGTGTGAGAACCATCTAAATGTATAATTATCATAGTGTGTGAACCATCTAAATGTCTAATTATCACAGTGTGAGAACCATCTAAATGTCTAATTATCATAGTCTGAGAACCATCTCAATGTCTAATTATCATAGTGTGAGAACCATCTAAATGTCTAACTATTATAGTTTGAGAACCATCTAAATGTCTAGCTATTATAGTGTGAGAACCGTCTAAATGTATAATTATCATAGTTTGTGAACCATCTAAATGTCTAATTATCACAGTGTGAGAACCATCTAATTGTCTAATTATCACAGTGTGAGCACCATCGAAATGTCTAATTATCATAGTTTGAGAACCATCTAAATGTTTATTTATCACAGTGTGAGAACCATCTAAATGTCTCATTATCATAGTGTGAGAACCGTCTAAATTGTCTAGCTATTATAGTGTGAGAACCGTCTAAATGTATAATTATCACAGTGCGAGAACCATCTAAATGTTCAATTATCACAGTGTGAGAACCATCTAAAAGTCTAATTATCACAGTGTGAGCACCATCGAAATTTCTAATTATCATAGTGTGAGAACCATCTAAATGTCTAACTATCACAGTGAGAGAACCATCTAAATGTCTAACTATTATAGTTTGAGAACCATCGAAAAGTCTAATTATCACAGTGTGAGAACCATCGAAATGTCTAATTACTATAGTGTGAGAACCATCTAAATGTCTAATTATCACAGTGTGAGAACCATCTAAAAGTCTAATTATCACAGTGTGAGCACCATCGAAATGTCTAATTATCATAGTGTGAGAACCATCTAAATGTCTAACTATCACAGTGTGAGAACCATCTAAATGTCTAACTATCACAGTGTGAGAACCATCTAAATGTCTAACTATTATAGTTTGAGAACCATCTAAATGTCTATCTATTATAGTGTGAGAACCGTCTAAATGTATAATTATCATAGTGTGAGAACCATCTAAATGTCTAATTACTATAGTGTGAGAACCATCTAAATGTCTAATTATCATAGTGTGAGAACCATCTAAATGTTTAATTATAACAGTGTGAGAACCATCTAAATGTCTAATTATCATAGTGTGAGAACCATCTAAATGTCTAATTATCATAGTTTGTGAACCACCTAAATGTCTAGCTATTATAGTGTGAGAACCGTCTAAATGTATAATGATCATAGTGTGAGAACCATCTAAATGTCTAATTATCACAGTGTGAGAACCATCTAAATGTCTATTTATCACAGTGTGAGAACCATCTAAATGTCTAATTATTATGGTGTGAGAACCATCTAAATGTCTAATTATCATAGTGTGAGAACCATCTAAATGTCTAATTATTATAGTGTGAGAACCATCTAAATGTCTAACTAATTTAGTGTGAGAACCATCTAAATGTCTAATTATCGTAGTTTGAGAACCATCTCAGCGACTAACTGCCATCGTATGATATCCATGTAAACGTCTAACTATCTTAGAGTGAGAGTCATGTAAACGTCTGACTATCTTAGAGTGAGAGCCATGTAAACATTTAACTACGTATGTGTTATAGAGTGAGAGCCATGTAAACATTTAACTATCTATGTGTGATAGAATGAGAGCCATGTAAACATTAAACTACGTATGTGTGATAGAGTGAGAGCCATGTAAACATTTAACTACCTATGTGTGATAGAGTGAGAGCCATGTAAACATTTAACTACGTATGTGTGATAGAGTGAGAGCCATGTAAACATTTAACTATCTTTGTGTGATAGAATGAGAGCCATGTAAACATTTAACTACCTATGTGTGATAGAGTGAGAGCCTTGTAAACATTTAACTACGTATGTGTGATAGAGTGAGAGCCATGTAAACATTTAACTACGTATGTCTGAGAATCAACTGAGACCATGGCCCACCTAGGCAAAGACCTAGTGGCTATAGTGTAATGGTAATCAGACAATCTTTATTTCTTTCTTAGAAATTTTGTAGTAAGTACCCAACTACATTGGCATCATGGGGGCCCACAGAGTTTGCAGTAAGTACCCAACTACACTGGCATCTTGGGGGCCCATAAAGTTTGTAATAAGTATTCAACTACAAGAACATCTTGGGGGCCCATAAAGTTTGCAGTAAGTACCCAACAACACTGGCATCATGGGGGCCCACAAAGTTTTTAATAAGTACCCAACTTCATTGACATCCTGGGGGCCCATAAGGTTTGCAGTAAGTACCCAACAACACTGGCATCATAGGGGCCCACAAAGTTTGTAATAAGTACCCAACTACACTGGCATCATAGGGTCCCACAATACAGGTGAGCTAGCATTGTTTTTTTTAGTTTTCCTTTTATTCCAATACTAAGCGAGAATCTAGGACAAACATTTTCAAGAGAAAAAAAAACCCTGAAAACTATCATTCCTATCTGTTTCTATTAAGGCAGTGAACATTTGATAAGAGAAAACAAGTCAAAGTAAGAGTGACGTGCGAAAGCTAACCATTTAAAGTAGTGAGAGACACGAACACAAAACATAAGAACTAGTGTTGTTTTCGTTGACGAAAACTAAAACTAAAACCTTCGTTGACGAAAATGTTGACTTTTCGTCAACGAGAACTAAAACTAAAACTAAAATTAGCAGCAAGACTAAAACTAGACGAAAACTAAAATTATTACAAAAAAAAACGAAATAAAAACTGAAACTAAAATATAGTGTAGCTTTCGTGCACGAAAACTAAAACTAAAACCTCCGTTAACGAAAATGTTGACTTTTCGTCAACGAGAACTAAAACTAAAACTAAAATTAGCAGCAAGACTAAAACTAGACGAAAACTAAAATTATTACAGAAAAAACTAAATAAAAACTGAAACTAAAATATAGTGTAGCTTTCGTGCACGAAAACTAAAACTAAAACCTCCGTTAACGAAAATGTTGACTTTTCGTCAACGAGAACTAAAACTAAAACTAAAATTAGCAGCAAGACTAAAACTAGACGAAAACTAAAATTATTACAGAAAAAACTAAATAAAAACTGAAACTAAAATATGAGACCTGTGACCAAAACAACACTAATCAGAACCATGGCTGGAGCCTACAGCATAATACATTACATAAACTTTTTAAAAAAGTCAAATCCAACAACGACGAATTAAATAAGACATTCACAACATTTTTCTTCAGTCATCGTAAGAGTCTTTAATTTTATCTTGCACCGTGATAGACTAAAAGAAACCACAGTACATCCAGTATAGACAGTACATCCAGTATAGACAATACATCATGTATAGACAGTACATCCAGTTTAGACAGTACATCCAGTTTAGACAGTACATCCAGTTTAGTCAGTACATCAAATCAGGCTCAAGAAATCGATGCAAACATAAATCTATTCATCTTGAAAAAAAAAAGAAAAACGTTGTAATAACTTCACTCATGTTTAAATGATGTATGATGTCATTAATTTCATGATTATTGAGATTATAATGGAACTTATCTGTAGATTGTAATCAATGCAAAAATGGTGGAGTACAACATGAACACAGGGTGAGCGATCCACATCGTTCTGGTAATTAAATTAACATTAAATAAATCGAACGAAAAGTTTGTTAGGATAGACACGAAGGCTCAATATATTAGGGAATTTAAAAAGTGGGTACATTTATTTAGATGGAAGGCTAAGCCAATCTGTCAGAAGGCTGCTATGTGTATTTTGAAGTTAGGCTAAGTTAATATGACAAAAGTCTAAGTTATAAAAATGATAGGCTATGCTCATCTGACAGAAGGATAAGTTACTATGATGGTAGGCTATTATGGATCTATGATGGAGGTAATTATAATATAAATTTAAATTTAAATTACTATGCCTGTAGGCTATTTATTATGATGTTAGGCTAAGCTAACATGATGGTAGGTGTAGGGATTGTGATAAGTAGTTAGGTTATTAGTTTGGTTATAGTTCAAAATATCATGAAGGTAGTTAATGTAAAAACGATTGTAATTGAAGCAATAAATATTGCAATATATAATTATACTACAGATGACACTGACACTTAGGTGTGAATAGAATTATTGAAAAGAGACATTTAGAAATGAAACACCCCCCCCTCCATCCCCCAATTTTGAAAAAAAAAAAACAAGCAAAAAAAACCGAAAGTAAAATAACATATATTTTGTGAAATAAAAATCTTGAAATGTCTGGTCTTGTTACGTGGATTATGGCCGCCCAAATTCTGTGGGATTATCCAACGTCAACAGCAGTTGCCCGAGTCTATTTAACACGTGGATCAGGCCTGTCAGACCGCGGCAATGAGGTCTGGCCTTCTCAAGATGCCGGATGTGAACGGGTTAATGGAACAGTTCGGGTCATGTAAGACTGCACAGGCTAGCTGACGGGTTATATGGAGCCGGTCCTTCATGTACACTGGCTAGACCGGTACACACTTACATACATGCCCACACGTACATACCGGCCCACACTTACATACCGGCCCACACTTACATACCGACCCACACGTACATTCCGGCCCACACGTACATACCGGCCCACACGTACATACCGGCCCACACGCACACACCGGCCCACACATACACATCGGCCCAACGTACGCACCGGCCCACACGTACATACCGGCCCACACGTACACACCGGCCAACACGTACATACCGGCCCAACGAACAAACCGGCCCAACGTACAAACCGGCCCACCCAACATACCGGCCCACACGTACACACCGGCCCGTACGTACACATCGGCCCACACGTCAGACCGGCCCACACGTACATACCGGCCCACACGTACATACCGGCCCACGCGTACATACCGGCCCACACGTACACACCGGCCCACACGTACACACCGGCCCACACGTACACACCGGCCCACACCGACAATAAACGTATTAATAAGTAATTATATTTATACTTTTACTTCAGTTTGGTTTGTTACTATTAATATTATTTAAAGTTGTATATGATATAGGCTGAGATCGGAGCAGATAGACGGCGTGATTGTTTCAAGACACAAACACATAGAGATGGCCTCATACTTTTTCTTTGAGCTTATTCATTTTATAACAATCATGAAAACAAATGATGGGGGCCCGTTGAATTTTATATCATGTTTGCCTAAAGATTATCACACTCGAAAGATAATTTGAGATAAATTATCAGTTGAAAAATACTTTACACTTATCAAGATGGAATAAAAAAACTTAACAGTATTAGTACAGCTTGATAAATTTAAGATCATGTAAAAACAAATGCCAACATGAATAAGGCTTTAAAACATGCAAGTCGCATTTGATTTATTATAATTAGAGGTGTTAGATTGTTGTGCATTAGTTTATGACATAACGGTCACTAGTTGAAGTGTGAGATAAATGTAACAAAGTAAGAATGGGAATACCCCAAGGTGCGGTTGTTGAACGAATGCATCGGTGATGAACGAAGAGGTGCATGATGCGAGAGATGACGACCGACGTTGTTATTGTTAAACTAGTATTTTGGTATTTTGATATTAAAGTAGTTGATCATTATTATGGAAGGAATACTTGGCTTGTTTCCCTGATTTTTGAAATTTGAAGTGTTTTGGTACAGTATATTTAAGTGTGTGTTGTCCTTGTGTGAGAGTGCTGACACACTTGACGTAGTGACAACGTTGAATTAACGGCCCGATAAGATCCTTGTATACAACAAGATGAACAAAAATTATAATGGATTGTTTATGTATTTTTCTTTTTTAAATTTGTCTATTATTTCAGTTATCAGTTGAATCAACCGTTTAATGTGACTTATAGATGAAATGTAATAAATATTTCATAACTTTTAAGTAATAACTTTTTTTTATATCTTTTAAACAATCAATACTAAGAATGTTTTCAACATTTTATATAAAACATTCAAACTTTAAACAACGCAACCCTAACATTTTTCGATGACGTCATTTTCTGTAATATTACGTTTAGTGTAGGTTTTTTCTTTAATTTTTTTTAAAAGTAAAAATAATTATCCAATAACGATTTGACAAATATATTTCATTTTAAAACACGTCAACATTTAATGTTGTATACTTCACTCCAATATTTTAATTTATAGGTTAAATAGAGATCTAGTTACTGTGAGTTGGAGGTGTTGACTGATGTGGTCGCCACATGGCAAAATGTAACTCAATTTCCTGCATTCATCCATTTCTTACAGAGAGGTTTGTTAAACTACACCTCCGATTCCCCCTCTCATTACTCCTGGCCGATGCCCAGTACAAACTGTGGGTCTCAGCAAGCACTGAAACCTTTATCCTGTTATGACTACAGATTTAGCTGGTACACTCACACCCTGTCATGCTTGCAGTGGCGGCGGAAAGATGAAAAAAATGTAAAAAACTAAAAAAAAACTTGATAGGATAAAATTTTTGTTGGAAAGCAATCAATAGTCCTTTTGATCTATTATTCCAGGTAACTGTATTCCTCACAAAGATAATTCGGACAGGTCAGGACTTTCATATCTGTAAAAATCTTGACTGAATACATCTATAACAATGAGCCCACTTGGGGCAGCGAGTGCCAAGATCAGGCTCTTTGAGCGAACTCATTCGTTCTCGAGTTGGGACAATTGGGTGGCGGGCTCAGTTGTCTGCAGTCAGATGGAGCGGCTGTCCCAAATTGACCCGTAGTGGGGTATCCGGAAGATCTAACAGAATAATTGCTCAGTTTCGTACTAAGTATTGTCCATTAGGTGCGTACTTTGGAAGGTTGAGGCCCAATGTCGATTCCCTTTGCCGACACAGCAGAGATGTTGAAGAAACCGTGGATCAAGTGCTATTTCAGTGCCTTTGTGCTGGCAGACCACAGGGTAGACCAGTTGGGTAGCTTGCTTGCTATTGGCCGTCATGTCAGTTCCCGGATGTTGAGGGACACATCTAGTTTGATCTCACGGGCTCTAAGAGACTAAGTCTCAGCCCTCAGTTATCACTGAAAGAGTTCAGAGAGAGAGAGAGATAGAGAGAGAGAGAGAGAGAGAGAGAGAGAAAGAGAGAGAGAAATATCAATGATTAGTTTCTTTGTTTTTAAATTAGAACATTAAAAAGTAACAATATTTAAAATACAACATTAGTAGTGAAATATTATTTAAAATACAACATTAATAGTCAAATATTATTTAAAATACAACATTAATAGTCAAATATTATTTAAAATACAACATTAATGATAAAACAGTATTTAAAATAAAACATTAATAAATAAACAGTATGTAAAATACAGCATTAGTAACGAAACAGTAGTTAATAAACAGGACGATTTATACACCTTACAAATGTCGTACCGAGAATAATTATCGCTGATTGGTCAGTGAGTCTAAAAGTGGACACATGAGTGGACTACACATTCCCGGGAGCCTACTTCATATAAACCCCCAGATAACGAGATTTCTGAAAGGTACTTCAGAGTATTGCAATGAACGTTCTTCCCCCGCGGGGAACACACTGTCCAGGTCTCTGGACTATCTTAAGGCGAAAATACTTCAATCATTCGCGCTGGGACTGTAGCAGTGTGAGGCAAGTGATACAATTCACTTGGTTGTTTGATATGAATGATAATGTTTACAATATGTTCATTTGAATGATAATGTTTACAATATGTTTATTTAAATGATAATGTTTATAATATGTTCATATGAATGATAATGTTTATAATATGTTCATTTGAATGATAATGTTTATAATACGTTCATTTTAATGATAATGTCTATGATATGTTCATATGAATGATACCTTTTATAATATGTTAATTTGTGAATAATCAAAATAGAGCTAGGTGCCTTTCTAATTACTGAGTTTAATTTGGATGTACACATTTCGAAAAAGTTTAAGTGACATAAGTCTAAATTTTCTTTTAGATTATCTTTACTTTATCCAACACCCAGGAGCATAGGGACCAATGCTAATTAATATTTTATACTTCAATACTTCAATCTTCCGCGGATGTTAGGTGGGCAGGGGTGGGGGGGGGAGGGGTAACCTAATGTTGACAATATGACCCTGATAGTCTAGGATGGCCCAGATAATCAGAACTGCGGGTCTAAGATGGCCCAGATAATCAGAACTAAGGGTCTAAGATGGCCCAGATAATCAGAACTAAGGGTCTAGGATGGCCCAGATAATCAGAACTAAGGGTCTAAGATGGCCCAGATAATCAGAACTAAGGGTCTAGGATGGCCCAGATAATCAGAACTAAGGGTCTAAGATGGCCCAGATAATCAGAACTAATGGTCTAGGATGGCTCAGATAATCAGAACTAAAAGAATACGATGGCCCAGATAATCAGAACTAAGGGTCTAAGATGGCCCAGATAATCAGAACTAAGGGTCTAAGATGGCCCAGATAATCAGAACTAAGGGTCTAGGATGGCTCAGATAATCAGAACTAAGGGAATACGATGGCCCGGATAATCAGAACTAAGGGTCTAGGATGGCTCAGATAATCAGAACTAAAAGAATACGATGGCCCAGATAATCAGAACTAAGGGTCTAAGATGGCCCAGATAATCAGAACTAAGGGTCTAAGATGGCCCAGATAATCAGAACTAAGGGTCTAGGATGGCTCAGATAATCAGAACTAAGGGAATACGATGGCCCGGATAATCAGAACTAAGGGTCTAGGATGGCTCAGATAATCAGAACTAAGGGTCTAAGATGGCCCAGATAATCAGAACTAAGGGTCTAGGATGGCTCAGATAATCAGAACTAAGGGAATACGATGGCCCGGATAATCAGAACTAAGGGTCTAGGATGGCCCAGATAATCAGAACTAAGGGAGGATGGCCCAGATAATCAGAACTAAGGGAATACGATGGCCCGGATAATCAGAACTAAGGGTCTAGGATGGCCCAGATAATCAGAACTAAGGGTCTAGGATGGCCCAGATAATCAGAAATAAATAAGAGATCAACTTACACATGAGTGGCAGTTTTTGTTCAGGGCATAAGATTGTATTCTTAAGCTAAATGCAGCACTAAGTGGGTTTCTATTACATTAAACTTTGTGGTCCATTACAGTTATTTTGATTCGCCAAGGGAGTTGATACTAATCCATAAATTGGTACTGATATAAACAGAACTGTCTAAACGGCGATTACCAGTCATCTACACAATTCTCCCGTAGTGCCTCATTGGTCATTACACTAACAGCTATGGTGGGGATGAAAGACAGGGCCTGCAAAAACCGCCCCATTAGTAGTCTAAAAGATCAAAGACATACATCTCTTCCTTTCAGGGACTTTCTGAAAAAACATGCATTATTATCTCCCTTTCAACCCATTGTACAGGGGCCTACGTCGACTTACCCTTAAATAGAAGAAATTAACTTACCTATGAGCAGGGGGCCATTATATCCTTGGAGGCTCGTATGACAGTACACGTGTGCTAATTAGATCCTATAAACAGTTTACAAAAGTCTCACGACTTTTTTGAAAAACTTAAAGGCTTGTAGATTAAAATTTTGACTGCAGTTTTGAAGTTTTTAAAAAAATAAATCGGAACCACTTTAGTACGAAAAAATCCTTAATACATTTAAAATGTTGATTTATCATACATGTGAAAAAATAAACTTTAAAAAGTCGACAGAATAATTAAATAATCGCAAGTAGTAAAGAATGTATGCATAAATTAAACACTTGCTTGTTATTTCAATAAAGAAATATTTATATATGATAATGAAGTAATAGCACATGGCGTCCTAAACCATAATTTAAAAGTTTTATTGGTGATGCTCCAGTAAGGATGAAAAAGTTTATTTCGATGGTGGTGGTCAATGAAGGACTATCCAAGATTATAGTATTCACAGCTGGCGGTGGTAACAGATGTGGTCGGCACACAACACCCTTACACCCTTGTCACATTCAAGCACACCTTCGCAGCCTGCCATGTCGGTTGGGGGGGTCTCAGGCACATTACAATCTTTTCGATTGACAGGAAAAACCTCTGGCCTTTCCATTCCAACCGTTCAGCAGTACACACACACCCTGCCGGTCTGGCCATTTTGGACAGGTCTTAAAAACCCTTTTTCTGGCAGATGATAGCGGGCACATTCACCCTGCCGCTCCGTAGGCATGGCAGACATGCATCAGCGCCGCCAACAATGCAGGCGTGGTAGGCACACTACATCCAGGGCATTATTAGTCTGTGTAGGGCACGGTGGAAAGGGAGGAAAGTTTTGTTCCACTGAGATAATTTAATAAGACAATTTGTTGTCTGTACATATGTTTAAACTAATCCCTGGTTAAAGCAAACAATGGAAAGCCAATATAAATATACTTAAAAGTAAACTTCGAAATCATTCTAATTTCTCATGGTTACGAAATGCTCCTGTAATAACATTATGTATAAATAGTGGTATCAGTCTATTTACACACTAAAATATGAATGTATAAATATGATGTTTTATAATAACATTTCTAGGTAATGCTATTAAATAAATATTAAATTTTTATGCTAATATGTATATTAGTTAATACCAACAGAAGACTTTTATCTACGTTACTATGTAAATAATGCATTAAGACGTTATTTGTCATTGTAATCTCGTTTTTCTTGAATAAAAATCAATAGCTGACTGTACACTGTCTAAAATCTTCACCCCATGGTTAATTTCCACTAGGGGGGTAAACATCGTAAAGATTTCCTGGACGGTAAAACAATTGCGTCGGTCGATGAGGAAAACAAATGTATTCACTTGTGGTCTGCACGTAACATTGAGAAAGTTATTAAAATCGTGTTTGTTCCTCCATGTCAAATTAGTAGTTACAAAGCCAAGAGAGGTTGATAATAATTGTAGTTCAGAGTAATAGGTCATTTCAGTTGCAACTATAACTAGAAAAACTTCCAGTAGATTCGACGTTTTTAACTAAACCTCGGGCTTTAATTTATTATTAAATTATAATGTGTTATTAAGACTATCGTTAAGTGGAAGTTCAATATATTGAAACATATAATTTTAAAATGTCCTAAGTAAGTGTGGCTGAATAGCCGAATGGCTAAGGCTTTGGTTTGAGTTGTGGGCGTTCTGTGTTCAAATCCTATGCTCTGATATATATTTTTTTTTGGTCAATACGACACAGAAATTATACAAGTTTTTATAGGTTCATGACATAAAATACGCAAATTTAATTGCGATGACCTTTTGACATAACCTTCAAGATAAACTAAGATCTGCATTGTTTTTTGCAGGGTACAGATAGTTCATAGAAATAGTACCTTACATCTATGACAGAGGCAAGATATTTGTTCCACACTGTTCGCCAAGTTTCTTCCAAAAAATATTGTTTAGAAGAAAACGTCATTGAAGTAGCATCATGGTTTTCAATTATTTGCATAAATGTTTGCCATTTCCTTCGTCCGTCTAAATTAAAGAGCTGACAAATTTAATTTTAAGAACTGAAATTTTAACGGTTTCTTCAATCCGGCTGGTAGACCTCATGATTTGTGTTTCAACTCACATTCTACCATAGAATTTTTTTTTCGTCGCAGGGTAACCCTGTTACCCATACAGGTACAGTTTTTGAATTCCCCTCCCAAATGGCTAGCATAGCAGGGTATTATTCCCTAACAAGCTGCTGGTAAAGCGAAGTATACTTGGTTCTGCCATTAGTGGCAGGGTGAGCAAAGCTCTCCACTTCTACCAACCGCAAGCAAAAGTTCGCCATTATTTTGATCTATCCGACAAAAACGATCGCCCTAGTAAATTTCATTATATATGCGCTAAAGAGGGCTGCTCCGACTGCCGCGTGGTACAAAAGTAAACTATCAGATATAAATTATACTTCAGTGTAATAACATTGTGGTGTTAATATTATGCATAACGTAATTAGACACAAATTATGCCCCATATTTGATCTCCTCTACTGTCGATATTGGTAAAGTAGACCTACCCTACTCACTCGATGACCGTAGACCTACCCTACTCACTCGATGACCGTAGACCTACCCTACTCACTCGATGACCGTAGACCTACTCTACTCACTCGATGACCGTAGACCTACCCTACTCACTCGATGACCGTAGACTTACCCTACTCACTCGATGACCGTAGACCTACCCTACTCACTCGATGACCGTAGACCTACCCTACTCACTCGATGACCGTAGACCTACCCTACTCACTCGATGACCGTAGACCTACCCTACTCACTCGATGACCGTAGACCTACCCTACTCACTCGATGACCGTAGACCTACCCTACTCACCCGATGACCGTAGACCTACCCTACTCACCCGATGACCGTAGACCTACCCTACTCACCCGATGACAGTAGACCTACCCTACTCACTCGATGACCGTAGACCTACCCTACTCACCCGATGACCGTAGACCTACCCTACTCACCCGATGACCGTAGACCTACCCTACTCACCCGATGACCGTAGACCTACCCTACTCACTCGATGACCGTAGACCTACCCTACTCACTCGATGACCGTAGACCTACCCTACTCACTTGATGACCGTAGACCTACCCTACTCACTCGATGATCGTAGACCTACCCTACTCACTCGATGACCGTAGACCTACCCTACTCACTCGATGACCGTTTATAATAATTTGACTTACACTTTTAGACTCCGTTCTGGAGAGCGTTTATTAATGGGCGCTAACGGACACTAGTACACCCCACTCGACCATGAATCGTAAAATATAGAATGACTACATTACAATAAAGACGCGGTATCCGTTTTATGCATAAATTCTTTACCTGCCAACTATTTACTTTATTTGTTTACCTCGTTTACAATACAGAGGCTGCTGACAAATTTAGTTGTTTACATTATTGTCTGTTTGATTAAAGTTGGCTCCATCTGGTCTGACCAATGTATCACATCCCGCGTTCTATACAAAAATAATCTGGGATGGTTGGCCGAGTTGTGTAGATGCTCGAGACCTGAGAGTTCTGGGTTCGATCCTAGACACATTTGACAACATATTATTTGATATTTAAACTTGGGCTAGAGCTCGCGAATATATCAGGTCAATACTCGGTTTCTCCACTCCGAACCAATGTAGTACACTGAATTCAATTAAACAAGTATTTACTAATACAAATAATCTAGTATTTACTAATAATATATATATATATATATATATATATATATATATATATATATATATATATGTATATATATAGTATTTATTAATACAGATATTGACTAATCCAAGATAACAAGTGTTTACAAAGCATTAAACAAGTGAAACTAAAAGGAACAAATGAAATCAGTTGAAATAACAATATCACAACTTTTATTCCGATATATATGTGAATATAAATAATATTCATGGGTATGGCACAATCATAGAGACATGCATCATTGATAGCCTGGCAGGTCTAGGGCCCAGATATGTTAAGTGTTATCAATATAATACACTTCGTTAGTGTAATGCTTGTTAAAAGCAGTGATACATAACTGGTATGGTAAGGGAGGGTATTGGAGACAATGTGTTTATCATGTTAAGTTATATTTACATATCATACCTATTAAAACATTGTTATACATTGTATAAATACATTACAGAAGACTAGATGATTACATATTTACACAAATCGCAGTATGTTATTTATTTCCATTTGAATGACTAAAAGAGCTTTCAAACACACAACAGTTGTAAATAAATATGAACTGATTGACGTCATCACACATGTTGATCCGGTCTGCCCACAGGTAATTATGGGTTCCAGACAGTCTGTATCAAATAGGGTACCCCTGGTTACACACTTCCAACCGTTGCTAAGTATATATAAGTATATTACGTAATATATACCCAACGGACAGAAGCGCAACTAGACCAAACTTTCGGGGGCGGGGGGCAAAAAAATCACTTGTATTAAAAAATCAAATTATTTATATATTTGTATTTTTTAAAAATTAATTTTGGTCTAATATTTTTATATTTTTTTATTTCGGAGGGGGCAAATACCCCCAATGCCCCACCCCCCAGTTGCGACAGTGCCAACGGGGCCCTAATAGGTAGTTTGGGTTGCGACTGCCCTGATATGATGTGGATGCCCACAGGTACATAGTATTTGTATCAGTTGCAGTTTTGTTATGACCTAGATAATTCCAACACTCAATTGAAATGTACTTTTATCACCATAGGTGAGAAATACGATTTTGTAGGGAGCTTTTTATAGGAGCGAGGCATGGTTTTAGTAATTATAAAAAAAATGGCATTCGTATTAATTTTTGTTTTTCATTTCTGCATCAGTTAACAGCACAATTATCACAATAAAATGACGTAATGTTGACGTAATGCTCAATGGCTCAGGGAATTCCCCTGATATACAGTGCCTTTTTTTTAAGGTCAGGCAACGCCCTTTTACAAAATAGTTCAAACGGATTTTGTCCAAACAAAGTTTCAACCAAAACTTTTGGACAATGAAACAACTGGACCTTTTTACTGCTAATAGTTGTGTAGATTTAAATTTTAATTTCTGAATGTGTTTCTCACAAGTATAAAGGGAATCTTGAAATCAAACCAACCACAACATTACATACTGCATGATCAACGGGGACAAGACACAAATACATCTTCAGTCGTTGGGTAACAAATATACAACAAATAATCGAACGCATAAATCAAAACCCTAGAGAAATAGATTTCAAAATAACCGTTAAACAAATAGTCAGACGTGCGTCTTACATTCTATATTCACCATATCTTAACAATTGCTTGAATTAAGGAGGTTGAAAAAATCCTTTTTGTTGTTTACATAAGGATGTGTAATAATACTGATTAAAATAAATGTTTCTTTTATAACATATTTTAAAATGTATTCTCTCACAAATAAAACATGTACATTGAAATACAGTTTTTGTGTGTGTGCAAAATGACCACTTTCAACCATTCAACGCGATCCACTTATACAAGAAAGTTAAAAAAAAGGGGGGGATACATATTGCACTTAGCATTATCTAAATATGATTATATTATTTCATGATATATAGGCTACTTAAAAATAAAATGCTTATAAAAATATCATTTTTATTATAAAAAAAAACTACTGTCATTAAACATAAATGAACGAAATACGAAATTTTGAAAGAAACTGAGTTTAATACAATTTCTTTTTTCTTTAATGGATGCTAAATTTAGATTTTTAAGGAAATTTAAATCCAGCTTGCTACCCAAGTATTATAGATCAATACTTGATTTAATATTAGGGTAATGTCAAGCATGAGGTACTAGCATGATGTATAATGTTAGAAATGGCGTACAATATATCATATCAATTTTACTAATATATTACAGAAAGACATTATAACACTATCTTATGTATTAAAATGTCACATATTATTTGATCACAGAATATTTAATTATTGTTGTATTATTATGTCACAATGTCATTGTTAATGGCAACATCTTTTGTTATTCATTCTTCCCATAATAACATCATTTATTGCAGTAATATAATCATGATGAAAGCAATGCCATTCAGAACACTCGAATGTAATAATAATGTTACACACATGTCATTAGCACTTTTTCTCATTTGTTAGTCATGTGTCCAACAGTCACAAGGCACACAATGTATTGTCTTCATCACGATTCTAATAACACCACCTACTTTTATAGTTATATATTGTGAACTAGTTCCACTGAATTCTTGAATATCATTTTAGAATTATAAATTTTACTCTTTTATAAGTCATCCAAATTGTTTTTAAAACTTTCGTCCATAACATAATTAATTTTAGGTTTGACAGATTATCATACACTACTTTAAGAACTGTTCCATTGTAATGACACTAGCCATAACAAATTGCCTCTTAACATATGGATTCTATAATTATTATGAAAGTAACTTTCTTAATATATTGCGTTATTTTTTTTCACTAAAAGTATGAAATGTTAAACATTTTATTAATAAATACAGTTACCAAACACAACAACTTTACGAAAAACTAATTTGAGTAAATACACTAAGTTAGTAAACTACATATTTGATACAAAGTATATTTGTAGCAATTCAATTCTACATTAGTTCAAGAAGTTCACTTCAAACTTGTGATAGTTAGTCAACCCTAACAACCATATATTCATCTCGTATCTTATACCCTCCATTAGTATGTGCAACGGCCATGAAGTATCAACGGATGACATGATAATTATTATCGTTGGGGCTCTAAACCGTAACCTGCACCACCCCGATTAGTCCAGACATCACCTATCAGACCATCAGCGACAATGTGAGGTTTTTAGCGGCCGTACAGTTTAACTTCCAGTAAAGGTAGGTAACTATGTGTATTAATACAAATAGTCCAGCAACCAACTGGCTACCCAGAGTTTAACTTCCAGTAAGGGTAGGTAACTATATGTACTAATTAATACAAATAGTCCAACAACCTGCTGGCTACTAAGTAACTGAGAAACATACAAGCGTGACCTCTTCCCTCATTACCTCAAAAAAAAAAAAGAATAAATTGAAACTGCCAGCATGTTAACGTTTTTAACTACATCATTTAATGTTATAAAGTAATAAATATAGATAGCACAAAGTTTTTATATTTTCGGATTGTGTATTTAAAATAATTAACAACAAAGACAACCAGTATAAGAAAACATATTATTCAAAAATTACTTCTCCTTACAGGACGGACAAAGTACTTCAACGTGTGTCAGTACTTATACCGGGCAAGTACTTCAACGTGTGTCAGTACTTTTACCGGAGCAAGTACTTCAACATGTGTCAGTACGTATACCGCGGCAGGTACCTCAACCAGTGGCCAGTTACTAAGACCAGTGGCCAGCACTTAATAAAGGGTAGAAGTTGTTTTGGAATTGTAAACATGATAGATATGTGACCTATATGTATAACATGTTCTGCTAGAACCAGTAAAGACTATTATTGTGCTATCACTTTAGTAATAATACTGCTGGCTATTGTTGACTCAACATATATACATAGATATATATGAGTTTATACCCAATACAAACACATTGTGGGTAGTTTAGGCCAACAGTAGTTAGGCCAACAGTAGATAGGCCAACTTAAGTAAGTTTTGTGGGGATTTCTTTGTGGTTTTTACGTAGTAAGTTTGGAATGAGAAAACACGTTGAACAGAATTCTACAAGATGGCCAGCAGTGTTCCCTTTAATTTTCCAAGAACTGTGTGCGCCAAAAGATTAATGTAGTGCACAACTTTGGAAGGATTTAAACATTTTGTGCTAAGTTTAAAGGTACACAAACAAACAAAACATTTATTGTGTGATTTGTACGGACGCCTCTACGGTACAGCTCAGAGGGAACTTGCTTGGAATTTTCGATAAAAAATGTTGAAAGCGATGTAATGCCTTTAGCTATTGAACCAAATTAAAGCAAAATGCTTAAACGTATTTGCAACAATATTTCTAGAAAGTTGATTTACGGCAGTCAGCATAAACAATTTTTTATTGATCCAATCTGTGCTTTACGTTTGTTTGTCTTCAGCCACTTGGTGACTATCTCAGACGTAACCAACAAACTTGTTGATGTAATAAGTTAACTTTGGGCCTACACTTTCATATAGTGGAACATAATGTTATCCCAGATTATGAATTGCCATCTTGCCTAATCTGGCTAGGACAATCAATAAATAAACTTTATTAGACTAGTTCGTTTTATGACTTAATCTTTTCTCGTGATTTCTAAACCTTTTCTAATTTTCTATTTTATTCGTTTTTGGGCTTTTAAACACTGTTCATTACATATTATAAACACTAATCAACATAAATTTATTTACAAAATTTGCTTCCAATTCGACGTCTAAAAGATGTCTAGTTCCACAAAAAGATAACAAGTTTTTGATACATAACGTCTATCGCCTGTTAGTACATAGCTGAACAAACCGATTAAAAAAGTTATGGTCTTAAAAAAGAATCACTTAAAATAAAATAAAATTATTATTACTAAACGAAGATTCCCTATTTACAATTCACATTTGAAGTACTGTTCCGATATTGTTTAACAGTAAAACTTAGAATGTCCGTTATCTTATGTTTGTCCTTAAACCTCTGAAACTCTAGTTGTCCTGGCCGTCATGAGCTGACCTTCGCTCCGGACGCTTGTGGCCCTGAAGACATCACTAATAAATATCTTGATAAAAGTGTCCCTGAAGTGTTTGCTCATGGTGCAGTACAGCACGAAGTTAATGCCGTTGTTGAACAGGGCAAGGGCGTCCATCAGGTCCCCCAGGGGGTTGTAAACGTTTGTAAAAAAGCTGTCGATGATACCACCCAGCAGCTGGAGGATTCCCTGAGGGGTCTCCGTCAAGACAAACAGCACCACCACGACCACCAGCATGCGTGTGGTCCTGTTGGTTTTCCTGTGTCGCCTAGAGTCGTCCTCAACTTTCGAATTGTTTTTGTTCATCAGCTTCTTGCGTCTCTTCTCCGCATCTTTCATTTGTTTGATCAGCAGTATGCTGAGGACCGCCAGCAGAAGGCAGGGAAGCAGTTTAACCAGGATGGCCTGGATCCAGAGGTTGAAGTTCTTCAGGAACTGGTAACCTGGTGTATCGCTTCGGATGTCAATGTACCAGGTGGTCACGTTGGCCGAATTAACCATCGCCTTGAAAGAGTAGCTGACAGAGTTGGGTATGCAGACCAGAGTGACCACACCGCAAACAATGAAGACGGTCAGTTTCGCCCGGTACGTACTGCACAGCTTGGCTCCCCTGCGAGGATACCTGATGAAGACGTACCTAAACACGGCCAAAGAGACCGTCAGCCATATCGATATACTGTGCACAATGACGCTAAATATGGCGTAGAACATCAGAAACCGAGCGTTGCTCAGGGGCGAGCCAGCGTCCTGGTAGACATGATAGTTGAGAATGACGTACGGGAGATACGCCATCATGGTCAACCCGTCCGAGATGGCCAGCCAGGTGAGCAGGACGTTGGTGGGGGAGATCATGTTCTTTCTAGTTAACACCACGATGTTCAGGCAGTTGGCTATGATGCCCAGGACGCATATAACCGGGGCGATGTAGGCGTGGATCGGGTGGTAAGCGTTGCCGAATCGATGGAGCTCGCTGTGCAACTCGGTCATGTTTTCCTCTGTGATGTTGACGTAGGTGTATGTGGTCAGGCTGATCGGAGTGGTGGCCCCCACGAAGGAGTAGTTGGTCTCAACGTGGCGAGAGACGGCCATGACTGAGACACGTAGCACAAGATGAAGTGGAACGCAACAGTCAAACTGACCATAAACCACATGTGGCTAGCGACGATCCACACAAATGTTTCTAACACAAAGTACAGATGAATAATCAAAATGTATTATTTATATTTCACTTCCTTTTTACACTTTCCAACTATATTACTTGTGTGAATCTAATTTTCTCAAAATCACTAAGATCCTATATTTTCAGTCCTTGGCATATAAGTCTATGTGCCTTTATCCATAGTACTTGTCTCCAAAGTTTAAAGATATATTACAAACAGGAGGTCATGAGCAAAGTTTCCTGTTTTGAGATGTCAAATGAGCCCAATGTACTTCCTCGCTGCCATGTAAAAGACGACCCTGAAATAAGCAGCTTTGGAAAGGAGTTTATCACAAGGCTGGCGACTTAGGAGCTGAAGCCGTTTTTTCATCCAAGTTGGTCGTCGTTTGAAAGTGATAGCCATTAGGGAGTTATACCTGAAATAAAAACATTGGATCAGTATTTAATAAAATATTTTTGTCAACAATAAGCAAATATGTCAAATTGTATTTAATATAAACAGAAAATTGAGGCATTAAAACAAAGAATTTATCCAAACATATTTTCATCTAATCTTCTCTAAATCTTATAATCAGACATGAATGAAGGAGTGTGATATGAACAAGACACATTGCGTACTAAATATACAATAATACGTCAGGAATAAAAATAACACACGAAAGTAAATAATTCAACCAATAGATGATCTAGGCTAGAGCTTCAAATAACTGCCTGATAATAATGTATCACACAAGAATGTATAGTGTGAAGCATGTATCTTTGAGTTGTTAACTTATCCAACGCTATTTAATCTTTCTCGTTAATTTTTTTTCACATTCTAGAATTATTTAGCGGAAAATCGCCCTGAGATTCGACTGCCTAAGATATAATTAATTAATTTCAGTATTTGAATATCTTTTAATTATTAACAACTCAATAATAAAACGGATAATAAAAATATTACACATCAACTTGGATAAACCTTTTGCAACGCGCTCCCATGTTAAAGATATACAACACACACACACACACACACACACAAACACACACACACACACACACATTAATATATTTTATTTCTACTTAATTTAAACAATAGTAAAAAGAAAAAACCTAAACAAGCGAAGAAACATCTTTGTCTGTAAGGGGAGATAATGAGTTTTTTTAACAAATCTAAAATATTTCATTACATTTGCTTCCCTTGCGGCCCCAGCCAGACTTTCATTTTTTGTCTGTCATTTTTGTAGCTAAGCAACCTTTACAATCCCCCCCTCTCTTTTATATTTCAAACATGTCATTAAAACCATGACGTCCCATCCGTCCCGTCCTCCTGTACTCCTCTTAGGTTCTCTCAACATGAGGACATTCGGATATTTTCTAGCATGAATGCCAACCAATGTGTGTAGAAGACCAGTCTATGTTTTAAATGGGTTTAACTTAAACAGGTGGACTGTGTCTAATTTCATTTCCTACTTCTAAAGCAAAACTACTTGAGCCGTGGTGGAGAAATGAGGTCAAAGATTTTATTTATTGCTCCTTTGATAAAATATATTAAAGAATATTGATTTTAGCGTTGAGCAGTTGCTTCCAACAAGTCCTGCTCGCATCATTTTGTACTATGTAGGTTACAGGAGATCGGATTTCATTTTTGTTTACTCAGCGGTTCCTTTAATGATAAATGGAACTACTCTGGGAACTACTCTGAACTACTCTGGGAACTAATGAAAGGTTTACGATGAAGCAAAACATAAACTACTGCTGGGGTATTTATTATTTAAAAACCCGTCCGTGCGTCCGTCTGTCTCATTGTCTATCTATCTATCTATCTATCTATCTATCTATCTATCTAGTTTTTTTTTTTTTTTTTTTTTTTTTTTTTTTTTTTTTTTTTTTTTTTTTTTTTTTTTTTTTTTTTTTTTTTTTTTTTTTTTTTTTTTTTTTTTTTTTTTTTTTTTTTTTTTTTTTTTTTTTTTTTTTTTTTTTTTTTTTTTTTTTTTTTTTTTTTTTTTTTTTTTTTTTTTTTTTTTTTTTTTTTTTTTTTTTTTTTTTTTTTTTTTTTTTTTTTTTTTTTTTTTTTTTTTTTTTTTTTTTTTTTTTTTTTTTTTTTTTTTTTTTTTTTTTTTTTTTTTTTTTTTTTTTTTTTTTTTTTTTTTTTTTTTTTTTTTTTCCCCCCCCCCCCCCCCCCCCCCCCCCCCCCCCCCCCCCCATCTATCGGTTTATCTCCTATGTCTGTCTAACATCATTCAATACAAATCTCTTTTTTATCTATATAACTTTACTATTTTTTTTTTAAATATGCCATTCAGTCTGTTAATAGTGAATATGTATCCGTGTATTATAAATGAAAAACAATTCATAATGAACACACATTACATGCAGCCACAAAACACTACAAGTTGGCCATCTAAAAACTTTCAGACTAAATGTCCGGACATATTCTAAACTAAGTGCCCAGATGAAACGCAATTAAAAAGAAAAACAATTATTTCATTCTGTTAATTCAGAATAAATAGTCCAGTCAATAAATAGAGCGAATCGACTA
>JAGDYQ010000032.1:7284221-7306121 GCA_021962125.1 Bulinus truncatus | reverse complement strand
ACATTCATGTGTATACAAATATATTACGAGTTATTACATTCATGTGTATACAAATATATTACAGTTGATAATATCTATGTGTATACAAATATATTACAGCTATAACATTCATGTGTGTATACAAATATATTACAGCTATAACATTCATGTGAATACAAATATATTACAGCAATAACATTCATGTGTATACTAATATATTACAGCCATTTATTCATGTATATAAATATATTACAGCCATAATATTCATGTGTATACAAATATATTAAAGCCATAACATTCATGTGTATACAAATATATTACAGCAATAACATTCATGTGTATACAAATATATTACAGCTATAACATTTATGTGTATACAAATATATTACAGCCATAACATTCATGTGTATACAAATATATTAAAGATTTCCCTTTATAAAATAAAAGCCTTAACATACAAGTGTACATGTATATATATTAACTTTTCTTCCTGATTTTACCAAGTCAGCTGAACTTATCTCCATTTATCTTATTTCACAATTTAGATAAAACTGTCGACTGTTTGAAAGTACTTTAAAGTTCATTTATAAATCAATAATTTAATATTAATCAGGACATATATATTAATAAATGATGTACAAAATATTCTGAGTGTTTAACTGCAGCAGGAAAACACAAGGCGTCTAACTATTACTGTGTGAGGACGATCTACATGTCTAATTATCACAGTGTGAGAACGATCTAAATGTCTAATTATCATAGTAGAACCATCTGTGTTGCCCAAACTGCAACAGTGATAGCCATGTAAACGTCTAACTATCTTAGAGTGAGAGCCATGTAAACGTCTAACTACCTATGTGTGATAGAGTGAGAGCCATGTAAACATTTAACTATCTATGTGTGATAGAGTGAGAGCCATGTAAACATTTAACTACGTATGTGTGATAGAGTGAGAGCCATGTAAACATTTAACTATCTATGTGTGATAGAGTGAGAGTAATGTAAACATTTAACTATCTATGTGTGATAGAGTGAGAGTCATGTAAACATTTAACTACCAATGTGTGATAGAGTGAGAGCCATGTAAACATTTAACTATCTATGTGTGATAGAGTGAGAGCCATGTAAACATTTAACTATCTTATGTGTGAAAGGAAGTGAGAGCCACGTACAACATTTTAACTATCTATGTGTGATAGAGTAGAGAGCCATGTATAACTTATTTTTAACTACATATGTGATAGAGTGAGAGCCATGTAAACATTTAACTATCTATGTGTGATAGAGTGAGAGTAATGTAAACATTTAACTATCTAATGTGTGATAGAGTGAGAGTCATGTAAACATGTTAACTACCAATGTGGTAAGCGATTAGAGTGAGAGCCATTGTAAACATTTAACTATCTATGTGTGATAGAGTGAGAGCCCATAGTAAACATTTGTGAACTATCTATGTGTGAAAGAGTGAGAGCCATGTAAACATTTAACTATCTATGTGTGATAGAAGTGAGAACCATGTAAACATTTAACTATCTATGTGATGATAGAGTGAGAGACATGTAAACATTTAACTACGTATGTGTGATAGAGTTAGAGTCATGTAAACATTTAACTATCTATGTGTGATAGAGTGAGAGCCATGTAAACATTTAACCATCTATGTGATAGGAGTGAGAGCCATGTAAACATTTAACTATCTATGTGTGATAGAGTGAGAGCCATGCAAACATTTAACTATCTATGTGTGATAGAGTGAGAGCCATGTAAACATTTAACTATCTATGTGATAGAGTGAGAGCCATAAACATTTAACTACGTATGTGTGATAGAGTGAGAGCCATGTAAACATTTAACTATCTATGTGTGATAGGAGTGAGAGCCATGTAAACATTTAACTTACGTATGTATATAGAGTGAGAGCCATAAACATTTAACTATCTATGTGTGATAGAGTGAGAGCCATGCAAACATTTAACTACGTATGTGTGATAGAGTGAGAGCCATAAACATTTAACTATCTATGTGTGAGAATCAACTTAGACTATGGCCCACCTAGATAGGCTGACCCTGTGGCTATAGTGTAATGGTAATCAGACAATCTTTATTTCTTCTTGTGGAAATTGTGTAGTAAGTACCCCAACTACATTGGTAACATGGAGGCCTGACAGAAAAGTTTGCAGTAAGTACCCAACTGTACTGAAATCTTGGGGGCCCATAAAGATTGCAGTAATTACCCACCAACACTGGGCACTTCATGGTAAATTCATAAAGTTTGTAATAAGTACCCAACAACACCGGCGTCTTTGGGGCCCACAAAGTTTGTAATAAGTACCCAACTACACTGACATCATGGGGGCCCACAAAGTTTGTAATAAGTACCCGACTACACTGACATCGTGGGAGCACACAATACAGGTGAGCTAGCATTGTTTTCTTAGTTTACCTTTTATTCCAATACAAAGCTGAGAATTTAGGACAAACATTTTCAAGGAAAAAAACCTGAAAAACATCATTTCTATCTGTTTCTATTAAGGCAGTGAACATTTGATAAGAGAAAACAAGTCAAAGTAAGAGTGACGTGCGAAAGTCAGACAAGCTAACCATTTAAAGTAGTGAGAGACACGAACACAAAACATCAGAACCATGGCTGGAGCCTACAGCATAATACATTACAAAAACATTTTTAAAAAAATCAAATCCAACAAGGACGAATTAAATGAGACATTCACAACATTTTTCTTCAGTCATCGTAAGAGTCTTTAATTTTCCTTGTACCGTGATAGACTAAAAGAATCAACAGTACATCCAGTATAGACAATACATCCAGTATAGGCAATACATCATGTATAGACAGTACATCCAGTTTAGACAGTACATCCAGTTTAGACAGTACATCCAGTTTAGACAGTACATCCAGTTTAGACAGTACATCCAGTTTAGACAGTACATCAAATCAGGCTCAAGAAATCGATGCTAACATAAATCTATTCATCTTCAAAAAAAAAAAAAAGAAAAACGTTGTAATAACTTCACTTCAATCTACTCATGTTTAAATGATGTATGATGTAATTAATTTCATGATTATTGAGATTATAATGGAACTTATCTGTAGATTGTAATCAATGCAAAAATGGTTGAGTACAATATGAACACAGGGTGAGCGATAGACATCGTTCTGGTATTTAAATTAACATTAAATAAATCGAACGAAATGTTTGGTAGGACAGACATGAAGGCTCAATATAATAGGGAATTTAAAAAGTGGGTACATTTATTTAGATGGAAGGCTAAGCTAATCTGTCAGAAGGCTGCTACGTGTATTTTGAAGTTAAGCTAAGTTAATATGACAAAAGTCTAAGTTATAAAAATTTAAGTTTAAATTACTATGCCGGTTAGGCTATATATTATGATGTTAGGCTAAGCTAACATGATGGTAGGTGTAGGGATTGTGATAAGTAGTTAGGTTACTATATAGATAGTTCAAAATACCATGAAGGTAGTTAATGTAAAAACGATTGTAATTGAAGCAATACATATTGCAATATATAATTATACTACAGATGACACTGACACTTAGGCGTGATTAGAATTATTTAAAAGAGACATTTATAATGAAACACCCCTCCCCCCAGCCCCTCCCCACAATTTAAAAAAAAAACAAATAAGCAAAAAAAAAACCGAAAGTAAAATAACATGTATTTTGTGAAATAAAAATCTTGAAATGTCTGGTCTGGTAACGTGGATTATGGCCGCCCAAATTCTGTGGGATTATCCAACGTCAACAGCAGTTGCCCGAGTCTATTTAACACGTGGATCAGGCCTGTCAGACCGCGGCAATGAGGTCAGGCCTGTCAGACCGCGGCAATGAGGTCTGGCCTTCTCAAGATGCCGGATGTGAACGGGTTAATGGAACAGTTCGGGTCATGTAAGACGACTGCACAGGCTGGCTGACAGGTTATATGGAGCCGGTCCTTCATGTACACTGGCTAGACCGGCACACACTTACAAACCAGCCCATATGTACATACCTGCCCACACGTACATGCTGACCCACAGGTACATTCCGGCCCACACGTACACACCGGCCCACACGTACACACCGGCCCACACGTACCCACCGGCCCACACGTAAACACCGGCCCACACGTACACACCGGCCCACACGTGCATACTGACCCACACGTACATACCGACACACACGTACATTCCGGCCCACACGTACACACCGGCCCACACGTACATACCAACCCACACGTACATTCCGGCCCACACGTACATACCGACCCACACGTACACACCGGCCCACACGTACATACCGACCCACACGTACATTCCGGCCCACACGTACACAACGGCCCACACGTGCATACCGGCCCACACGTACACACCGGCCCACACGTACATACCGGCCCACACGTAAACACCGGCCCACACGTACACACCGGCCCACACGTACATACCGATCCACACGTACATTCCGGCCCACACGTACGTACCGGCCCGCACTACACACCGGCCCACACGTAAACACCGGCCCACACGTACACACCGGCCCACACGTACACACCGGCCCACACGTAAACAACGGCCCACACGTACACACCAGCCCACACGTACACACCGGCCCACACGTACATACTACCGGCCCCACACTACACACCGGCCCACACGTAAACACCGGCCCACACGTACACACACCGGCCCACACGTACACACCGGCCCACACGTACACACCGGCCCACACGTACACACCGGCCCACACGTACACACCTCGGCCCGACACGTACATACCGGCCCACACCTACACACCGGCCCACACGTAAACACCGGCCCACACGTAAACACCGGCCCACACGTACACACCGGCCCACACGTAAACACCGGCCCACACCCTACATACCGGCCCACACGTACACACGGCCCACACGTACATACCGACCCACACGTACATTCCGGCCCACACCGTACACACCGGCCCACACGCCCATACCGGCCCACACGTACACACCGGCCCACACGTACATACCGGCCCACACGTAAACATACCGACCCACACGTAAACACCCGGCCCACACGTACATACCGGCCCACATGTACACACCGGCCCACACGTACATACCGACCCACACCGACAATATAACGTATTAATAAATTACATTTATACTTTTTACTTCAGTTTACTTTGTTACTATTAATATTATTTAAAGTTGTGTATGATGTAGGCTGACTAAACAAGAGAATGTTACCAGAGATCGGAGCAGATGGACGGCGTGATTGTTTCAAGACACAAACACAAAGAGATGGCCTCATACTTTTTCTTTGAGCGTATTCATTTTATAACAATCATGAAAACAAATGATGGGGGCCCGTTGAATTTTTTATCATGTTTGCCTAGAGGTTATCACACTCGAAAGATAATTTGAGATAAATTATCAGTTGAAAAATACTTTACACTTATCAAGATGGAATAAAAAAAACTGAACAGTATTAGTACAGCTTGATAAATTTAAGATAATGTAAAAACAAATGCCAACAGGAATAAGGCTTTAAAACATGCAAGTCGCATTTTATTAATTATAATTAGAGGTGTTAGATGAACACAAATTATAATGGATTGTTTATGTATTTTTGTTTTTTAAATGTGTCTATTATTTTGGTTATCAGTTGAATCAACCGTTTGTTGTGACTTATAGATGAAATGTAATAAATATTTCATAACTTTTAAGTAATAACTTTTTTTTATATCTTTTAAACAATCAATACTAAGAATGTTTTCAACATTTTATATAAAACATTCAAACTTTAAACAACGCAACCCTAACATTTTTTGATGACGTCATTTTCTGTAGTATTACGTTTAGTGTAGGTTTTCTCTTTATTTATTTTTTTTTAAAGTAAAAATAATTATCCACTAACGATTTAACAAATATATTTCATTTTAAAACACGTCAACATTTAATAGTGTATACTTCACTCCAGTATTTTAATTTATAGGTTAAATAGAGATCTAGTTAATGTGAATTGGAGGTGTTGACTGATGTGGTCGCCACATGGCAAAATGTAACTCAATTTCCTGCATTCATCCATTTCTGACAGAGAGGTTTGTTAAACTACACCTCCGATTCCCCCTCTCATTACCCATGGCCGATGCCCAGTACAAACTGCGGGTCTCAGCAAGCACTGAAACCTTTATTCTGTTATGACTACAGATTTAGCTGGTACACTCACACCCTGTCGTGCTTGCAGTGGCGGCGGAAAGATGAAAAAAAATGTAAAAAAGCTAAAAAAAAACTTGATAGGATAAAATATTTGTTGGAAAGCAATCAACAGTCCTTTTTTGATCTATTATTCCAAGGTAACTGTATTCCTCACAAAGATAATTTGGACAGGTCAGGACTTTCATATCTGTAAAATCTTGTCAGGACTTTCATATCTGTAAAATCTTGACTGAATACATCTATAACTATGACCTCACTTGAGGCAGCGTGTGGCAAGATCAGGCTCTTTGAGGCAGCGTGTGCCAAGATCAGGCTCTTTGAGGCAGCGTGTGGCAAGATCAGGCTCTTTGAGCGAACTCATTCGTTCTCGAGTTGCGACAATTGGGTGGCGGGCACAATTGTCCGCAGTCAGATGGAGCGGCTGTCCCAAATTGACCCGTAGTGGGGTATCCGGAAGATCTAACAGGCACTAATTGCTCAGTATTGTCCATTAGGTGCGTACTTTGGGAGCTTGAGGCCCAATGTCGATTCCCTTTGCCGACACAGCAGAGATGTTGACGAAACCGTGGATCATGTGCTATTTCAGTGCCTCATGCTGGCAGACCACAGGGTGGACCAGTTGGGTAGCTTGCTTGCTATTGGCCGTCATGTCAGTTCCCAGATGTTGAGGGAAACATCTAGTTTGATCTCACGGGCTCTAAGAGACTAAGTCTCAGCCCTCAGTTATAAGTGAAAGAGTTCAGAGAGAGAGAGAGAGAGAGAGAGAGAGAGAGAGAGAGAGAGAGAGAGAGAGAGAAATATCAATGATTAGTTTCTTTGTTTTTCAATTAAAACATTAAAAAGTAACAATATTTAAAATACAACATTAATAGTGAAATATTATTTAAAATACAACATTAATAGTGAAATATTATTTAAAATACAACATTAATGATAAAACAGTATTTAAAATGAAACATTAGTAAATAAACAGTATTTAAAATACAGCATTAGTAACGAAACAGTAGTTAATAAACAGGACTATTTATACACTATAAATGTCGTACCAAGAATAATTATCAATGATTAGGTCAGCGAGTCTAAAAGTGGACACATGAGTGACTCACCCATTCCAGGATGCCTACTTCATACAAACCCCCAGATAACGAGATTTCTGAAAGGTACTTCAGAGTATAGCAATGAACGTTCTTCCCCCGCGGGGAACACACTGTCCAGGTCTCTGGACTATCTTAAGGCGAAAATACTTCAATCATTTGCGCTGGGACTGTAGCAGTGTGAGGCAAGTGATACGATTCACTTGGTTGTTTGATATGAATGATAATGTTTACAATATGTTCATATGAATGATAATGTTTATAATATGTTCATATGAATGATACCGTTTATAATATGTTCATTTGTGAATAATCAAAATAGAACTAGGTGTTTTTCTAATTATTGAGTTTAGTTTGGATGTACACATTTCGAAAAACTATAATAGTATAAGTGACATAAGTCTAAATTTTCTTTTAGATTATCTTTATTTTATCCAACACCCAGGAGCATAGGGACCAATGCTAATTAATATTTTATACTTCAATACTTCAGGGGTTGGGGGGAGGGGGTAACTTAATGTTGACAATATGACCCTGATAGTCTTGGATGGCCCAGATAATCCAAGCTAAGGGCATAGGATGGCCCAGATAATCCGAGCTAAGGGTCTATGATGGCCCAGATAATCCGACCTAAGGGTCTAGGATTGCCCAGATAATCCTAGCTAAGGGTCTAGAATGACCCAAATAATCCGAGCTAAGGGTCTAGGATGGCCCAGATAATCCGAGCTAAGGGTATAGGATGGCCCAGATAATCAGAACTAAGGGAATACGATGGCCCGGATAATCAGAACTAAGGGTCTAAGACTGGTTACCCAAAAGGGCCTAGTGTATGCCAACAAAAAAATGACAAAACATAGAAAATAAATAAGAGATCTAACCTACACATATGAGTGGCAGTTTTTAGTTCAGGGCATTAGATTATAATTTCTTATTAACCTATAAAGGCTAAATGCTAGCACCTAAAGTGGGTCTATAATACATTAAACATTGTGGTCTATTACAGTTATTTTGGATTTGCTTAAGGGAGTTGATACTAATCCATAAATTAGGTACTGATACAAACAGAACTGTCTAAACGGCGATTAGGTGCAGTCATCTACACAATTCTCACGTAGTGCCTCATTCATCATTACACTAACAGCCCATGGTGAGGATGAAAGATTTGGGCCTCACAAAAACCGCCCCATTAGTAGTCTAAAAGATCAAAGACATACATCTCTTGTTTCCAGGGACTTTCTGAAAAACATGCATTGTCATTATCTCCCCTTTCAACCCATTCTTCTAGGGGCCTACGTGATCGGCTAACCCTTTAAATAAAGAAATCGACTTACCTATGAGCAGGGTCAGCTGCCATTATCTCCTTTGAGGCCATGACTGACCACACGTGTGCTAATTAGATCCTATATATAGTTTACAAAGTCTCACGATCTTTTTTGAACAACTACAAGGCTTAACAAATTAAAAATTTTGATTTTGCAGTTTTGCAGTTTTAAAAAAAAAATCGGAGCCACGCCTTTATTGTGAAAAAATCCTCAATACATTTAAAATGAATTGATTTATCATAACAATGTAAAAAAAATAAATTTTAAAAAGTCCTACAGAATAATTAAATAATCGCAAGTAGTAAGTGAATGTATGAATAAAATAAACACTTGCTTGTTCTTTCAATAATGGAATCTTTATCTATGAAAATAAAATAGTTGCCCAGGATGTAGCGGTATCACGAGGGGATCGGAGGTTTCATATAATATTTTGATAATTGTATGAACTCTCCATCCTGGACTGAGACATACCATGTTCCACGGGGGATAACCCCATTATTTGCGAGGGTGGTTGTACTGTGGTCAGTGAGGACTATCCGAGACCGCAGTATTCACAGCTGGCGGTGGTGACAGATGTGGTCGGCACTTTAACACCCTTCCACTCCGTCCTACTCAAGTACACCTGCGCAGCCACGTCCCATTTCGGGCTGAGGGTACAGGCACACTACTCCCTCTCCCTCTATCCCAAGTGGCAGGAAAAACCCCTTCCGCCCTGCCATTCTGGCCGATCGGCAGTGCACACTCCCTGCTGGTCTGGCCTGGTTTGCGCAAGGATCGTAAACCTGTCTTTCTGCCATCCCTGCAGGACCATAGCTGGGCACACTCACACCGCTGCTCTGTCGGGACAACTGCGCAGCACATGCCCATCATCGCCGCCAAGAATGCTGGTGTGGTAGGCACACTACACCCTACCATGCTGGCAATGGCGGCGTTAAAAAAAAAGAAAAAAAATATTAAAAAAAAAATTATTGGTGATACTCCAGTAAGGATTAAAAAGTTTATTTCGATGGTGGTGGTCAATGAAGGACAAGATTTTAGTATTCACAGCTGGCGGTGGTAAGAACACCCTTACACTCTTGTCATCCTCCACAGCAAACCTTCGCAGCCTGCCATGCCTCGGTTGGGGTCTCAGGCACATTACACCCTCCCCTCTTTCCGATTGACAGGAGAAAAACCTCTGGCGCTTTCCATTCCAACCGTTCAGCAGTACTACCCCCTGCTGGTCTGGCCATTTTGCACAGGTCTTAAAAACCCTTTTTCTGGCAGATGATAGCGAGTACACTCACCCCGCCGCTCCGTAGGCATGGCAGACATGTATCAGCGCCGCCAACAACGCAGGCGTGGTAGGCACACTACATCCATGGCATTAGTAGTCTGTGTAGGGCACGATGGAAAGGGAGGAAAGTTTTGTTCAACTGAGATAATTTAATAAGACAATTTGTTGTCTGTACATATGTTTAAACTAAATCCTGGTTAAAGCAAAAAATGGAAAGCCAATATAAATATACTTAAAAAGAAACTTCGAAATTATTCTAATTTCTCGTGGTTACGAAATGTTCCTGTTATAAATAACATTATGTATAAATAATGGTATCAGTCTATTTACTACACTAAAATTTAAATGTATAAATATGATGTTTTATAATAACATTTCTAGGTAATGCTATTAAAAAAATAATAAATTTGTATGTTAATATGTATATTAGTTAATACCAATAGAAAACTTTTATATATGTTACTATGTAAATAAAGCATTAAGATGTTATATGTCATTGTAACATAGGTTACTTGAATAAAATTGTTTCGGAGAGAATCATATAAAACTCTCCATTTCGGGCTGGGGGTACAGGTACACTACACCCTCCCCTCTGTCCAAGTGGCAGGAAAAACCACTTTCCTTGCCATTCTGGCCGATCGGCAGTACACACACCCTGCTCGTCTGGTCAGTTTGGGCAAGGATTAAAACTCATCTTTCTGCTGTCCCTGCAGATGATAGCGGGCACATTCACCCCGCCGCTCTGTAGGGATGGCAGACGTGTATCAGCGACGCCAACAATGCTGGTGTGGTAGGCACACTACACCCTACCATGCTGGCAATGGTGGCGTTAAAAAAAAAAGAATAAAAATCAATAGCTGACTGTACACTGTCTAAAATCTTCACCCCATGGTTAATTTCCACTAGGGGCTAAACATCGTAAAGATTTCCTGGACGGTAAAAACAATTGCGTCGGTTAATGAGGTAAACAAATGTATGCACTTGTGGTCTGCACTCAAGAGTAACATTGAGAAAGCTATTAAAATTGTGTCTGTTCCTCCATATCAATGCAGTCAAATTAGAAGTTATAAAGCCAAGAGAGGTTGATAATAATTGTAGTTCAGAGTAATAGGCAATTTCAGTTGCAACTATAACTGGAAAAACTTCCATTAGATTCGACATTTTTAACTAAACCTAGGGCTTTAATTTATTATTAAATTATAATATGTTATTAAGACTATCGTTAAGTGGAGGTTCAATATATTGAAACATATATAATTTTAAAATGTACTAAGTAAGTGTGGCTGAATAGCCGAATGGCTGAGGCATTGGTTTGAAATGTGGGCGTTCTGTGTTCAAATCCTATGCTCGGATATATTTTTTTTTGGTCAATATGAAAAAAAAATTATACAAGTTTTTAATTAGGTTCATGATATAAAATATGCAAATTTAATTGCAATGACCTTTTGTGTTAACGTTCAAGATAAACTATGATCTGCATTGTATTTAGCAGGGTACAGATAGTTCATAGAAATAGTACCTTCCACCTATGACAGGCGAGATATTAATTGCATACAAGAAGAAAGTTTGTCCCAAAAATTATTCTTTAGAAGAAAACGTCATTGAAATAGCATCATGGTTTTCAATTATTTGCATACATGTTTGCCATTTCCTTTGTCCGTCTAAATTAAAGAGCTGACAAATTCTTTTTTTAAGAACTGAAATTTGTAAGGTTTCTTCAATCCGGGCTAGTAGACCTCATGATTTGTGCTTCACCTCACATTCTACCATAGAATTTTTTTTTTCGTCGCAGGGTAAACCTGCTACCATACAGGTTCAGCTTCCCCGGTTCCCCTAACAACTGGCACTAGCATAGCACAGGGTATTATTCCCTTAACAACGGCTGCTGGTAAAGCGAAGTATACTTCGGTCCGGCCATTCGATGCAGGGTGAACAAGCTCGCCACTTCTACCAACCATCCGCAAGCAAAGGTTAGCAATTATTTTTATCTAACCGACAAAAGCGATCGCCCTAGTAAATTTCATTTATATATGCGCTTAGGCTATCGATATAGACAATAGCGTGGTACAAAAGTAAACTAGCAGATATAAATTATACTTTAGTGTAATAACATTGTGGTATTAATATTATGCATAACGTAATTAGACACAAATTATGACCCATATTTGATCTCCTCTACTGTCGATATTGGTAAAGTAGACCTACCCTACTCACTCGATGACCGTTTATAATAATTTGACTCACACTTTTAGACTCCGTTCTGGAGAGCTTTTATTAATGGGCGCTAACGGACACTAGTGCACCCCACTCGACCATGAATCGTAACATATAGAATGACTACATTACAGTAAAGACGAGGTATCCGTTTTATGCATAAATTCTTTACCTGCCAACTATTCACTTTATGTGGTTACCTTTCGTTTACAATACTGAGGCTATATGACACTTCTTAGCTGTTGTTTATTATTGTCTGTTTCTGATTAAAGTTGGCTCCATCTGTGTCTTGACCATTGTATCACATCCCGCGTTCTAAACACAAATAATCTGGGATGGTTGGCTGAGTTAATGTAGATGTTTGAGACCTGGAGAGTTCTTTGGTTCGATCCTAGGAAACATTTCCTGACAACATATTATTTGGATATTTAAAACTAGCATAGAGCTCGAGAGTATATCAAGTCATCCACTTCGTTTTCTCCACTCCGGAACCAATTAGTAGTACACTCGAGTCATTCACTAAACAAGTATTACCAATACAACATAATCTAGTATATTTAATAATATATATATATATATATATATATATATATATATATATATAGTATCTATTAATACAGATAATACATAACTATAATCCAAGATAACAAGTGTTTACAAAAGCATTAAATGTAAGTTGAACTAAAAGGAACAAATGAAGTCAGTTGAAATAACACATCACAACTTTTATTCCGAAATATATATGTGAATATAAATAATATTCATGGGTATGGCACAATCTAGTAGACATGCATCATTATTGATAGCCTGGCAGGTCTTAGGCTCAGATATAACCTAGATGTTTCCAATATAATACACTTCATTAGTTAAATGCTTGTTAAAAGCAATGATACATAATTGGTATGGTATAGGAGGGTATTGGAGAGAATGTGTTTATCATATTAAAGTTATATTGAAGTACATATCATACCTATTAAAACATTGTTATACATTGTATAAATACATTACGAGAGACTGTAGATTTTAAGTTACATATTTACACAATCGCAGTGTATGTTATTTATTTCCATTTGAATGACTAAAAGAGCTTTCAAACACACAACAGTTGTAAATAAATATTACTGATTGACGTCCATCATATATCTATTTGATCCGGTCTGCCCACAGGTAATTATAGGGTTCCAGACAGTCTGTATCAAATAGGGGCATTCCTGGTTACACAGATCTTCCAACCGTTGCTAAGTATATATAAGTATATAACGCAATATATACCCAACAACGGGCAGAAGCTAACTGTACATACAACTTTCGGGGGGAAATCAACTTGTATTATAAAATCACATTATTTATATATTTGTATTTTTAAAAAATTAATTTTCGTCTAATATGCTTGATATTTTTTTTATTTCGGAGGGGCAAATACCCCGTATATGCCCTGGCACCACCCCCAGTTGGGCGACAGTGCCAACAAGAGGCCCTAATAGGTAGCTTGTTTGCTGTACCTTTACGATTTGGATGTGGATGCCCAGCAGGTGCACTATTTGTATCAGTTTCAGTTTTGTTATGACCTAGATAATTCCAACACTCAATTGAAATCGTATTTTTACTATCACCATAGGGAGAACATACGATTTTGTAGGAAGCTGCACTGTAGTAGCGAGGCATGGTTTAGCAATTGATATAAAAAATGGCATTCGTATTAATTTTTGCTTTTTCATTCTGTGCATCAGTTAACAGCACAATGTATCACAAATAAAATGACGTAAATGTTGACGTAATGCTCCATAGCTCGTGGAATTCTTCCTGATATATGCAAAGCCTTTTTTAGGTCAAGTAACGCCCGCTTGCATGACTGATAGTTCTCAACAGATCTTGTCCCAAATTAAAGTTTCAACCAAATCTTTACGGATAATGAAAGCGCAAATGAATTTTTACTAATAGTTGTGTATATTTAAATTTAATTTCTGAATGTATTTCTCACAATTATAAAGTGAATCTTACGAATTCAAACGCAACCACAACATTACATACTGCATGATCAACTGGGACAAGACACAAATACATCTTCAGTCGTTGGATAACAAATATGGCAACAAATAATCAGAACGCATAAATCAAGACCCTAGAGAAATAGATTTAAAATAACCGTTAAACAAATAGTCAGACGTGCGTCTTACATTTCTATATTCACCATATCTTGACAATTGCTTTGAATTAAGGAGGTTGAAAAATCCTTTTTGTTGTTTACATAAGGATGTGTAATAACATTGATTAAATAAATGTTTCTTTTATAACATATTTTAAAATGTATTCTATCACAAATAAAACATGTACATTGAAATACAGTTTTTGTGTGTGTGTGCAAAATGACCACTTTCAACGATTCAACACAATCCACTTATACAAGAAATTTAAAAAAAAGGGGGGGGGGGTACATATTGCACTTAGCATTATCTAAATATGATTTTATTATCTCATGATATATAGGCTACTTAAAAATAAAATGCTTATAAAAATATCATTTTTATTATAAAAAAAACTACTGTCATTAAACATAAATAAACGAAATACGAAATTTTGAAAGAAACTGAGTTTAATACAATTTCTTTTTTTCTTTAACGGACGCTAAATTTAGATTTTTAAGGAAATTGAGAAAAATAAAATCAAGCGGGCTAACTAAGTATTATAGATCAATACTTGATTTAATATTAGGGTAATGTCAAACATAAGGTACTAGCATGATGTATAATATTAGAAATGACTTACAGTATATCATAACAATTTTACTAATATATTACAGAAAGACATTATAACACTATCTTATGTATTAAAATGTCACATATTATTTGATCACAGAATTTTTAATTATTGTTGTATTATTATGTCACAGTGTCATTGTTAATGGCAACATCTTTTGTTATTCATTCTTCCCATAATAACCTCATTTATTGCAGTAATATAATCATGATGAAAGCAATGCCATTCAAAACACTCGAATGTAATAATAATGTTACACACATGTCATTAGCACTTTTTCTCATTTGTTAGTTATGTGTCAATCCAACAGTCACAAGGCACACAATGTATTGTCTTCATCACAATTCTAATAACAACACCTACTCTTATAGTTATATATTGTGAACTAGTTCCACTGAACTCTTGAATATCATTTTAGAATTTTAAATTTTACTCTTTTATAAGTCATCCAAATTGCTTTTAATTTTAAAACTTTCGTCCATAACATAATTAATTTTAGGTTTGACAGATTATCATAGAATACTTTAAGTACTGTTCCATTGTAAAGACACTAGCCATAACAAATAGCCTCTTAACATATGGATTCTATAATTATTATGAAAGTAACTTTCTTAATGTATTGCATTATTTTTTTTTTCACTAAAAGTATGAAATGTTAAACATTTTATTAATAAATACAGTTACCAAACACAACAACTTTACGAAAAACTAATTTGAGTAAATACACTAAGTTAGTAAACTACATATTCGATACAAAGTATATTTGTAACAATTCAATTCTACATTAGTTCAAGAAGTTCACTTCAAACTTGTGATCGTTATTCAACCCTAACAACCATATATTCATCTCGTATCTTATACCCTCCATTAGTATGTGCAACGGCCATGAAGTATCAACGGATGACATGATAATTATTATCGTTGGGGCTCTAAACCGTAACCTGCACCACCCCGACTAGTCCAGACATCACCTATCGGACCATCAGCGACAATGTGAGGTTTTTAGCGGCTGTACAGTTTAACTTCCAGTAATGGCAGGTAACTATGTGTATTAATACAAATAGTCCAGCAACCAACTGGCTACCCAGAGTTTAACTTAAAGTAAAGGCATGTAACAACTATATGTATTAATTAATACAAATAGTCCAACAACCAGCTGGCTACTAAGTAACTGAGAAACATACAAGCGTGACCTCTTCCCTCGTTACCTCAAAAAAAAAAAAAAGAATAAATTGAAACTGCCAGCATGTTAACGTTTTTAACTACATCATTTAATGTTATAAAGTAATAAATATAGATAGCACAAAGTTTTTATATTTTCGGATTGTGTATTTAAAATAATTAACAACAAAGACAACCAGTATAAGAAAACATATTATTCAAAAATTAATTCTCCTTACAGGACGGACAAAGTACTTCAACGTGTGTCAGTACTTCTACCGGGCAAGTACTTCAACGTGTGTCGGTACTTTTACCGGAGCAAGTACTTCAACATGTGTCAGTACGTATACCGGGCAGGTACCTCAACCAGTGGCCAGTTACTAAGACCAGTGGCCAGCACTTAATAAAGGGTAGAAGTTGTTTTGGAATTGTAAACATGATAGATATGTGACCTATATGTATAACATGTTCTGCTAGAACCAGTAAAGACTTTTATTGTGCTATCAGTTTATTAATAATACTGCTGGCTGTAGTTGACTCAACATATATACATAGATATATATATATGAGTTTATACCCAATACAATCACATTGTGGGTAGTTTATCAGTAGTTAGGCCAACAGTAGTTAGGCCAACAGTAGTTAGGCCAACAGTAGTTAGGCCAACCTAAGTAAGTTTTGTGGGGATTTCTTTGTGGTTTTTACGTAGTAAGTTTGGAATGAGAAAACACGTTGAACAGAATCATACAAGATGGCCAGCAGTGTTTAATTTTCCAAGGACTGTGTGCGCCAAAAGATTTATGTAGTGAACAACTTTAGAAGGATTTAAACATTTTGTGCTAAGTTTAAAGGTACACAAACAAACAAAACATTTATTGTGTGATTTGTACGGACGCCTCTACGGGTACAGCTCAGAGGGAACTTGCTTGGAATTTTCGATAAAAAAATGTTGAAAGCGATGTAATGCTTTTAGCTATTGAACCAAATTAAAGCAAAATGCTTAAACGTATTTGCAACAATATTTGAAGAAGGTTGATTTACGGCAGTCAGCATAAACAATTCTTTATTGATCCGATCTGTGCTTTACGTTTGTTTGTCTTCAGCCACTTGGTGACTATCTCTGACGTAGCCAACAAACTTGTTGATGTAATAAGTTAACTTTGGGCCTACATTTTCATATAGTGGAACATAATGTTATCCCAGATTATGAATTGCCATTTTGCCTAATCTGGCTAGGACAATCAATAAATAAACTTTATTAGACTAGTTCGTTTTATGACTTAATCTTTTCTCGTGATTTCTAAACCTTTTCTAATTTTCTATTTAATTCGTTTCTGGGCTTTTAAACACTGTTCATTACATATTATAAACACTAATCAACATAAATTTATTTACAAAATTTGCTTCCAATTCGAAGTCTAATTGAAAGAATGATGTCTAGTTCCACAAAAAGATAACAAGTCTTTGATACATAACGTCTATCGCCTGGTTAGTACATAGCTGAACAAACCGATTAAAAAATGTTATGGTCTTAAAAAAGAATCACTTAAAATAAAATAAAATTATTATTACTAAACGAAGATTCCCTAATTTACAATTCACATTTGAATTACTGTTCCGATATTGTTTAACAGTAAAACTTAGAATGTCCGTTTTCTTATGTTTGTCCTTAAACCTCTGAAACTCTGGTTGTCCTGGCCGTCATGAGCTGACCTTCGCTCCGGACGCTTGTGGCCCTGAAGACATCACTAATAAATATCTTGATAAAAGTGTCCCTGAAGTGTTTGCTCATGGTGCAGTACAGCACGAAGTTAATGCCGTTGTTGAACAGGGCAAGGGCGTCCATCAGGTCCCCCCAGAGGGGGTTGTAAACGTTTGTAAGAAGCTGTCGATGATACCACCCAGCAGCTGAAGGATTCCCTGTGGGGTCTCCGTCAAGACAAACAGCACCACCACGACCACCAGCATGCGTGTGGTCCTGTTGGTTTTCCTGTGTCGCCTAGAGTCGTCCTCAACTTTCGAATTGTTTTTGTTCATCAGCTTCTTGCGTCTCTTCTCCGCATCTTTCATTTGTTTGATCAGCAGTATGCTGAGGACCGCCAGCAGAAGGCAGGGAAGCAGTTTCACCAGGATGGCCTGGATCCAGAGGTTGAAGTTCTTCAGGAACTGGTAACCTGGCATTATCGCTTCGGATGTCGATGTACCAGGTGGTCGTTGGCCAGAATTAACCATCGCCTTGGAAAGAGTAGCTGACAGAGTTGGGTATGCAGACCAGAGTGACCACACCGCAAACGATGAAGACGGTCAGTTTCGCCCGGTACGTACTGCACAGCTTGGCTCCCTGCGGGGGATACCTGATGAGCACGTACCTAAACACGGCCAAAGAGACCGTCAGCCATATCGATATACTGTGCACAATGACGCTAAATATGGCGTAGAACATCAGAAGCTCGAGCGTTGCTCAGGGGCGAGCCAGCGTCCTGGTAGATATGATAGTTGAGAATGACATTACCGGGAGGTACTTGATATCATGGTCAAACCGTCCAGAGATGGCCAGCCAGGTGAGCAGGACGTTGGTGGGGGAGATCATGTTCTTTCGAGTTAACACCACGATGTTCAGGCAGTTGGCTATGATGCCCAGGACGCATATAACCGGGGCGATGTAGGCGTGGATCGGGTGGTAGGCGTTGCCGAATCGATGGAGCTCGCTGTGCAGCTCGGTCATGTTTTCCTCTGTGATGTTGACGTAGGTGTATGTGGTCAGGCTGATCGGAGTGGTGGCCCCCGGCGATGGAGTAGTTGGTCTCCACGTGGCGAGAGGCGGCCATGACTGAGAAACGTAGCACATAAGAAGATGAAGTCGAGAACGCAGCAGTCGACTGACCTCCAAACCACATGTGGCTAACGACGGTCGGCTACAAATGTTTCTAACACAAGTACAGATGAATAATTAAAATGTATTATTTATATTTCACTTCCTTTTTACACTTTCAACTATATTACTTGTGTGAGATGTAATTTTCTCAAAATTACTAAGATCCTATATTTTCAGTCCTTGGCATATAAGTCTATGTGCCTTTATCCATAGTATTTGTCTCCAAAGTTTAAAGATATATTACAACAGGAGGTCATGAGCAAAGTTTCCTATTTTGAGATGTCAAATGAGCCCAATGTACTTCCTCGCTGCCATGTAAAAGACGACCCTGAAATAAGCAGCTTTGGAAAGGAGTTTATCACAGGGCTGGCGACTTAGAAGCTGAAGCCGTTTTTTCATCCAAGTTGGTCGTCTTTTGAAAGTGATAGCCATTAGGGAGTTATACCTGAAATAAAAAACATTGATCAGTATATAATATTGGATCAATATTTAATAACATATTTTTGTCAACAATAAGCAAATATGTCAAATTGTATTTAATATAAACAGTAAATTGAGGCATAAAAACAAAGAATGTATCCAAACATATTTTCATCTAATCATCTCTAAATCTTATAATGAAGGAAGGAGTGTGATATGAACAAGACAAAGACACATTGCGTACTAAATATACAATTTGATACGTCAGGAATAAAAATAACACACGAAAGTAAATAATTCAACCAATAGATGATCTAGGCTGAAAGCTTCAGTTAGCTGTCTAATAATAATGTATCACACACGAAACTAAATATTTCAACCAAAAGATGATCTAGGTTAGAGCTTCAAACTGACACTTACCTGATAATAATGTATCACACAGAATGGTATAGTTTGAAGCATGTATCTTTGAGTTGTTAACTTATCCAACGTTATTTAATCTTCCTCGGTAATTTTTTTTCACATTCTACAATTATTTAGCGGAAAATCGCCCTGAGATTCGACTGCCTAAGATATAATTAATTAATTTCAGTATTTGAATATCTTTTAATTATTAACAACTCAATAATAAAACGGATAATAAAAATATTACACATCAACTTAGATAAACCTTTTGCAACGCGCTCCATGTTAAAGATATACTGTGCACACTTTTACTTACCTGCACACACCTTTACACAACACAACACACACATTAATGTATTTTATTTCTACTTAATTTAAACAATAGTAAAAAAGAAAAAACCCAAACAAGCGAGGAAACATCTTTGTCTGTAAGGGAAGATAATGAGTTTTTTAACAAATCTGAAATATTTCATTATATTTTTTTCCCTTGTGGCCCCAGCCAGACTTTTCATTTTTTCGTCTGTCATTATTGTAGCTAAGCAACCTTTACCTGATCCCTCCTCACCCCTATTTCAAACATGTCATTCATACCTGACGTCCATCAGTCCCTCATCCTGTACTCCACTTAGATTCTCTCAACTTATAGGGGATATTCGGATTATTCGCCCATCTCACTAACTGCAATTAACTCGTACAGAGATATTTGAAATATTTTCTAACATGAATGCCAGCCAATGTGTGTAGAAGACCAGTCTATATTTCAAACCAGTTTAACTTTTCCCTTAGAAGTGTTTATTGTCAATTTTCCTTTCCTTCTAAAAAGCAAAACTACTTGAGCCGTGGTGTTGGAGAAATGATGTCAAGCATTTTTGTTATTGCTCCTTTGATAAAATATATTAAAAATATTGATTTTAGCGTTGAACAGTTTCTTTCCAAAACGGATCATATACTGTGTTGTTTGCCGGTTACAGGAGATCAAAGTTCTTTTTTATTAATGGTTTCTTCAGCGATAATTGAAATTAATCTTCGAAGTAAACTAAAATTACAATGAAAATTTTCAAACAGATTGTGAAGATTTAAGATGGAGCTAAAACCATAAAAACTTCTAACAAAGGATTTATTTTTAAAACAGTCCATCCAGTCCATCAGTCGCGTATAAATTTGTCTGTCTATCTATCTATCTATCTATCTATCTATCTATCTATCTATCTATCTATCTAATCTATCTATCTATCTATCTACGTATCCATCACATATATCTATCTGTCTGTCTGTCTGTCTTATCCATATACCTATACTCAAGTATCAATTTAAATATTTATCCACCAATCATATCCATCACTCGCATCATAGATATCTACTCATGCATCGATCTGTCTATCCATAATCTTATCATTCTTTCTGTGCACCGAATCAATCCATATGGCAATCAATCCATCTACCTATCATATATATCTGTCTATCAACAACAATCCATCCATCCATCATAATAACCATAAATGTAAAATAAAATATCTAAATATCATCATCATACATCAATATATATATATCTATATATATATATATATGCTCTGTATGTATATATATATGTATATATATATCTATCCACTCTTTCTATCGGTTTAAAATATACATGTCTGTCTATCATCAAATTAAATACAATCTTTTTATCTAATATAGCTATATTTATTTTTAAATATATAATTCAGTCTATTAATCTTGATATCTTATCATTGTATTACAAGACAAACAATTCATAATGGGCACACATGCATGCAGCAACAAAACACTGATTATTAAAAAAAAAATCTAAGAAAGCGTACCGAATTAATATTCATTGACATATTCTAAACTAATTGCCCAGATGAAACGCGATTTAAAAGAAAAACACGTTATTCCCATTCTGTTAATTCAAGATAAGTATTCCCCCCGATAAATAATGGGCAAAATCGACTACTATCATGAAACAATGATATTGATGAGTTTCGATACCTCTATCAAACGAAATAATTTACCAATACATTGTGCTAACAGCATACATTATTACTAACATGACTTCCCAAAGACTGATATTGATATTAAATGTACGTAGACTGTTTTTCTAAAAGAAAACTAAAATATGAACTCAGCAAAGTTCAATAACTCGTGACACAACGGACAAACGAAGGACATTGATGTT
>JAGDYQ010000032.1:7278104-7283721 GCA_021962125.1 Bulinus truncatus | reverse complement strand
TATATATAAGCCAGATGTGGAACTAACCATTGTTTCGTCTCAATTTCAGTATAGTATATAAGCCAGATGTAGAACTAACCATTGTTTCGTCTCAATTTCAGTCTATATATAAGCCAGATGTGGAACTAACCATTGTTTCGTCTCAATTTCAGTCTATATATAAGCCAGATGTAGAACTAACCGTTGTTTCGTCTCAATTTCAGTCTATATATAAGCCAGATGTAGAACTGACCATTGTTTCGTCTCAATTTCAGTCTATATATAAGCCAGATGTAGAACTAACCGTTGTTTCGTCTCAATTTCAGTCTATATATAAGCCAGATGTAGAACTAACCATTGTTTCGTCTCAATTTCAGTCTATATATAAGCCAGATGTAGAACTAACCATTGTTTCGTCTCAATTTCAGTCTATATATAAGCCAGATGTAGAACTAACCATGTTTTGTGTTTTGTTATAAAAAAGCTGACTTTATTTATTTTTTACACACATTTCATTTTCTTTTTTTGTTTGACTCTATCTCCTCCCGCCCCCCCCCTTTCCCCCCAGCCGTTGACTGGAAAGGGTAAAGGTGGGAGAAGCTTTGTTGCGGTTGAATAATATCGCTTCCAAACAATCATCTCTCCCTGTCTCGTCTCATCACGTCATCACGTGTACTGTACCACGTCATCACGTGTACTGTACCACGTCATCACGAAGCCCAGTCTCCACCAACCCACTCTTACAGTTACCAGACAGTATCACCCCCCTCCCACAATGTTGTGGACTACCACACAATACATGAATGAAATTTGACTGGACTAAACAAATGTGTACTAGTAGTTCATTCATCGCTACAGTACTATCAATGATTCAATGTAAACACTGTCTGTGGTCTGCTTAAAGAACGGGTAGGGGAGTGAACTCAAAAGAAAAAGGGGATGGGACGCAACCCGAGCACAATTCAAGTCCCTTTCCTTAGCAACCCGACTGTTACTTTAATCTGGTATATAACACCTTGGAATTGGTGGTTGAATGTGATTACAGGGGAGCCCAGTTGGAGGAAATTATCAGGGGGGCCAGGATTAGCTGCTGGCATCTTTAAAGGGCAGGATACTGAATGTTGTTATTGCAAAGTTATCAAGTGGTTTTTCAATGTTCCCTGCAATGGACGAAATAGAACCATTTTTCCATTCTCTGATCAATTTTTCATGTTACACAAGATGCATCGTACATATATTGTTTTTACATTACAAAAAAAAAAACAAAAAACAATAACAATGAGATGAAGAAAACAATCCGTAAATTCTGTACGCTGTTTACATTAGTTATATATTAAATATAATAAAACCAATATTATCATATCTCGCAGATGAACCTTCCTACATTGAATGACTCATTACGAAAAATATTTCTAAGGGAGTTAATGCAGACTGTATATTTATGTTAGTTTCGACTGCCGTTATCTTTCTTTTATCATCGGGTTGCTTTGTTCAATATCGCCTATAGATAAAAAAAGACACTGCTTCTATTCAAACTTTTATAATCAAGTAGCTTCATTTATACTAACCTTACTGTGTAATTGATTAATAACTTTTTCCGAATTTTTAGTCATATTTTTAAAGTATGAATCATTATTTACTTTCATTTTTATCATTTCTAAAAAGTCCTAAGGAGGATTTCATAACAGTTTTTAAATGTAACACAAACAGGTCAAAATCATCATAATATTTAGTGACATTCTTTGAACATTTTGACAGGGTATTCTGTATTAGAGACGTTTCTTATATAATGGGTGTTTGCAATGAAATATCTTCTCTCTAGTTGTATTTGTCTCCAAACTAAAAACTTTTAAATATGACCAATTTACAGTCAGTTTAGTATTTAAACGATACACATTTTGGTATTAAGACTAATTATAACTCACCGTACAATCTAAAAAATAAGTTCGATAGGCAAGTCTTTTACCATTCTTAAATTTGGAAATGTCAAGAACCATCCAGGGAAAACAGAAGATAGCAATACTCGTTCAATTCCTCACCAGTCCAGACGACTCACAGATATTGGTTCCTGTCTTGAAGTTTCTCTGCTGCAATGTCGAAATTCAACGACGGCGAATTTCTGCATCAACTGACCAGATAAAAATGTGGCACGTCCAGATGGCGTTAAACTGTGTCAGTCTGGTGCCATCTCTGTTCTTATCTTTCAGGTCCATTAAACAATTCATTGAAATTCTCTGTCAATAGATTACATACATATTCAAATACGTAAGAAATATAGAGAGAGCCAAGTCACCTAAATATCTCTCCAGTCGTGCCTCATGGCCATTGTACTATTGGCTATGGGGGATAAATGATGGCCATTGTACTATTGGCTATGGGGGATAAATGATGGCCATTGTACTATTGGCTATGGGGGATAAATGATGGCCATTGTACTATTGGCTACGGGGGATAAATGATGGCCATTGTACTATTGGCTGTGGGGGATAAATGATGGCCATTGTACTATTGGCTATGGGGGATAAATGATGGCCATTGTACTATTGGCTATGGGGGATAAAAGATGGTCATTGTACTATTGGCTGTGAGGGATAAAATATGGCCATTGTACTATTGGCTGTGAGGGATAAAAGATGGCCATTGTACTATTGGCTGTGAGGGATAAAAGATGGGCATTGCATAAACCGCCTCTTCAGTGGTTTATACAATCCTTTTATTTGCTAATTGTTGCACGTTGTTCATGTCTGACCAATTATTTGTATTTCATCAATTGTTCATGTCTGACCTATTATTTGTATTTCATCAGTTGTTCATGTCTGACCTATTATTTATATTTTATGAGTTGTTCTTTTTTTAATTTTATTTTCTTTTGAATTTTTTTAAAGAAACGTTTTGAATCTGAAATAAAAGTTCGACAATATTTGGACTAGACTTCACGAGAGGAATGAATTTATTTCTTATGATAATAATTTTATTCATAGTCGTGCAAATCAAAATGCAAAGTGACGAATCGATAGAAATCAATTATGAAATAATTCAGACGATATTCACTGTAGTGAGGTTACAATGAATATCCTTTTGACAATTGATGTTGTTTATGTTGATCTCTGATGTAGTGTATTTTGATCTCTGATATACTTTATGTTGACCTCGTATGTAGTTTATCTTGACATCGGATGTAGTTTATTTTGACAACATACAGGAGTTTATATTGATCTCTTGTGTAGTTTATATTGATCTCTTGTGTAGTTTATATTGATCTCTTGTGTAGTTAAAATTGATCTCCTCATTTAAAGCTAGTTTGACTTAGTGATTTTCAACAGGTCCGGAAAAATCCCAAGTTTCCAACTAAGACTCAAACCCGGGACAACTACTGTCGAGAATCGAGCACTCGGCCACAATCACGTCGCGTTCTATTAGTACTATCACTCTGCTTATTCAGTCAACAAATCAAAACAAAACATTTAAACCACGCAATGAAAACAAATTGCATTGCATTGCTTAGCACCAAAGTCACATCTAAACAAACTTAATCAAGTATTGTCTCTGACCCTATCATAACCTATCTCCAGACTTGCCAATAGTCAGCAATAATAGGTCACAGTACTAATTGACCCTCGGTGAACTGTCTTATTGCTCGGTTCCAGAGGGACAGGCTCATGTAGTTAATGTCCTTACCCAGGACTAACCTGCATTAATAAACTAACAGCATGTGTTTCCGTGATGTAGTTGGCCAAACCGTTAGCCGCTAATTTGGGCTGATTTGGGCTAATCACTTTCAAATCTTCAGCCTCCAATGAAAAAAACCAAAGGGAGTTAATTTCGTTGTATTGGTATAACATTATATTAATAAATTTGTGTTCACACATGTACTGAACAAATAGCCACGCCTTCACTGCTACACACATACACTTATACTCATACACACATACACACATTAAAACATACACAAACATACTTACACACATACACTCACATACACACATACACTCACATACACACATGCACTCACATACACACATACACTCACATACACACACATACAAACACACACACATACACTCACATACACACATACACTCACATACACACATACAAACACACACATACACACATACTCATACACACATACACACATTAAAACATACACAAACATACTTACACACATACACTCACATACACACATACACTCACATACACACATACACTCACATACACACATACAAACACATACACACATACTCATACACACATACACTCACATACACACATACACTCACATACACACATACACTCACATACACACATAAACACATACACTCATATACACATACATACACTCACACACATACACTCACATACACACATACACTCACATACACACATTAACACATACACTCACATACACACATACACTCACATACACACATACACTCACATACACACACACATACAAACACACACACACATACAAACACACACACATACACAAATATACACACATACACACATACACTCACATACATACACTCACATACATAAACACATACACACATACATACATACAAATATACCCAAACACACACACACACACTTACACATACATTCATTTAAACTCAAGTGAAATCAATTCTAAAGTTCAAAGTTCACAGTGTACAGTCTACTACTACTAAAACAACAACTTCCTGATGGCAGAAATAAAAGTCTGTAAATTATTTTCTTTTTTTTTGTGTTCATTTTATTCAAATTAAACTCTAACGACAGACAATTAGACAAGTGACATTTTCATGACAAGCATCATATGTCATGTGTCATGTGTCATGTTCAGTGAAATAACAGCACGGCGAGAAATTGGCTGATGTCAAGATGATAATGACAGAAGAAACAGAACAATGTCTATAGGCACCTGAATTAACAACACTGCGAGATATTCACAAAACACGTGTGAGAAAACACACACACACAAACACACTCATACACAGACTTACACACACACAGTAACACACATACACATACATCGGGAGATGGATCAAACGATAAGTAAAATTTATTAAAGTTGGCAAGTCTTTGGTTCAGGTCATTTGTGTCTTTGTCATGGCGTGACAGCACGCAAGCTGTCTGTTTTCTCACTGGCATATATGTTTAATTCTTTCTGGCCCCGTGACTTCTGGTGACTTGGTCAGCGCGTATAAATAAATGAACTGATTCTGAAAGTAAGTCATTTATTAAACTGACTACAACACTCCATTTTCAGTTCTAAACTAATTGTATGAAATCTCGTGTTATAAATCTAGCTTTATTTTAAAAGTGCTACGGTATTAGAAAGTAAACACTTTACTTTGAAACAAAGAAATAAGCCGATGATCCAAATTAAAACTAGGATAAGCCAATTTCACAAGCCAGAACAAGTATCAGGGGAGATGCTAATGGAAGTCTTGAAGGAATGGTCAACAATTTATGATTTTACTGTTAATGCTATTTTGTCACATAAGACACAGATAGAGAAAGTTTCAACTGTAGAACAATCCAAAAGCCCTTGACCTTTGCGTTTGAAAATCAATACAGCTATAAGCGATCCTACAAAGTACATTATTTGTTTATTTTGTTTAATACAGCTATAAGCGATCCTACAAAGTAC
>JAGDYQ010000032.1:7248104-7275604 GCA_021962125.1 Bulinus truncatus | reverse complement strand
GCTCACGTCCATCAGTACTCACGTCCATCAATACTCACGTCCATCAATACTCACGTCCATCAATACTCATGTCTTTCAATACTCACGTCCATCAATACTCACGTTCATCAATACTCATGTCCATCAATACTCACGTCCATCAATACTCATGTCCATCAGTACTCACGTCCATAAATACTCACGTCCATCAATACTCATGTCCATCAATACTCACGTCCATCAATACTCATGTCCATCAATACTCACGTCCATCAATACTCATGTCCATCAATACTCACGTCCATCAATACTCACGTCCATCAATACTCACGTCCATCAATACTCATGTCCATCAATACTCACGTCCATCAATACTCACGTCCATCAATACTCATTTCCATCAATACTCATGTCCATCAATACTCTTGTCCATCAATACTCACGTCCATCAATACTCATGTCCATCAATAATCACGTCCATCAATACTCTTGTCCATCAATACTCACGTCCATCAATACTCTTGTCCATCAATACTCACGTCCATCAATACTCTTGTCCATCAATACTCACGTCCATCAATACTCACGTCCATTAATACTCACGTCCATCAATACTTACGTCCATTAATACTCACGTCCATCAATACTCACGTCCGTCAATATTCATGTCCATCAATACTCATGTCAATCAATACTCACGTCCATCAATACTCATGTCTATCAATACTCACGTCCATCAATACTCACGTCCATCAATACTCACGTCCATCAATACTCACGTCCATCAATACTCATGTCCATCAATACTTACGTCCATCAATACTCATATAAGTAGCAATGAATTTATTGTTCGATCTTTTGATGATCATTTTCTAAAATGTTCCACTTATCTGTTGTACCTAATTATCGTTACCTATTGTAAATGAAAATTTGGGTAATAGATAGTATCTGAACGGGGCTTCAAATATCATAGAAGTTATTTTATACTAAAGGAATAATTTAACTCTGATGAAAACATTTTACTGCTGGAGGCCAAAGCGGTGGCCTAGTTTTGCCTGTTCATAAGAATCAGGTCACATTTCCACTTAGGGCCGCAAATAGGAAATTTAGGGCCCCCCTAAGAGACTCTGACAACTGGGTAACTTCTGTCACACTTTGATTGTAATGTTCTTCATCGTTAGTATCTGGGGTGACGAGAATGACGTCATTCTGTACATCCAAGATATCTGTGGGTCCAAGATATATCTGCGTCCAAGATATCTGTGGCTCTAAGATATCTGTGCGTCCAAAAAATAGTGGGTCCAAGATATCTGTGGGGTTCAAGATATCTGTGGCTCTAGGATATCTGTGCATCCAAGATATATGTGGATCCAAGATATCTGTGGGTCCAAGAAATCTGTGCGTCCCAGATATATGTGTGTCTAAGATATCTGTGCGTCCAAAAAATCGCGGGGACCAAGATATCAGTGGGTTTAAGATATCTGTGCGTCCAAGATATCTGTGGGTCCAAGATATCTGTGGGTCCAAGATATCTGTGCGTCCAAGAAATCTGTGGGTTCAAGATATCTGTGGGTTCACGATATCTGTGGGTTCACGATATATGTGGGTCCAAGATATCTGTGGGTCCAAGATATCTGTGTGTCCAAGATATCTGTGGATCCAAGATATCTGTGGGTTCAAGATATCTATTGGTTAAGATATCTGTGGGTCCAAGATATCTGTCGGTTCACGATAACTGCGGGTCCAAGATATCTGTGGGTCCAAGATGTCTGTGCGTCCAAGATATCTATGCGTCCAAGATATCTGTGGGTCCAAGCGACGTGTGGGTTCAAGAAATCTGTGAGTTCAAGATATATGTTTGTCTAAGATATTTGTGGGTTCAAGATATCTGTGGGTCCAAAAATCGTGGAGTTCAAGATATCAGTGGGTCCAAGATATCTGTGGGTCCAAGATATCTGTGCGTCCAAGATATCTGCGGGTTCACGATATCTGTGGGTTCACGATATCTGTGGGTCCAAGATATCTGTGGGTCCAAGATATCTGTGGATCCAAGATATTTATGGGTTCAAGATATCTGTGGGTCCAAGATATCTGTGGGTCCAAGATAGCTGTGGGTCCAAGATATCTGTGCGTTCAAGATATCTGTGGGTCCAAGCGATCTGTGGGTTCAAGATATCTGTGGGTTCGAGATATCTGTGGGTCTAAGATAGCTGTGGGTGCAAAAATTCGTGGAGTTCAAGATATCTGTTGGTCCAAGAAATCTGAGTGTCCAAGATATCTGTTTGTCTAAGATATCTGTGGGTTCAAGATATCTGTGGGTCCAAAAAATCGTGGAGTTCAAGATATCAGTGGGTTCAAGATATCTGTCGGCCTAAGATATCTTTGGGTCCAAAATATCTGTGGATTCAAGATATTTGTGTGTCCAAGATATCTGTGGGTCCAAGATAGCTGTGGGTCCAAGATATCTGTGGGTCCAAGATATCTGTGGGTCCAAGATATCTGTGGGTCCAAGATATCTGTGGGTCCAAGATATCTGTGGGTTTAAGATATCTGTGGGTCCAAGATATCTGTGCGTGAAAGATATCTGTGGGTGTAAGACATCTGTCGGTCCAAGTTATATGTGTGGTTTCCAAGATATCTGTGTGTCCAAGATACCTATGGGTCCAAGATATCTGTGAACTCAAAAAAATGTGAGTCCAAGATACAAGTAGGACCAAAATATCTGTGGGTCCAAGATTTATGTGTGTCCTTATATGACATTTAACCCAAATAAAATAATGCAGCGATTACCGCAGTGAAGGCAGGGTTCGTTAGTGGTCAAGACTGCAACCATAGATGACCTGGTGCAGCTGCTAGACGGTGGGTTTCTTCCAACTGTTAATATTTTAATAGAACTTTGTCAGAGGTGGTTGTCTCGAACAGCACTGGGCTCAGTTCGGCTTATTTGATAAGTCACTGGAGCCAGAGAGAAGCCTTTTTTAGAACACAACTGGGTTCCTCGGGGATCCACACGAATTTGGCAGCATTAGTTAGGCTGCATTTTAATAATCTTTGATTTCGAACACGCTGGGCCACCTGTCAGTATCAAGGACCTGTCAGTATCAAAGACCACCTGTCAGTAGTAAGAACCACTGTCAGTATCAAGGACCACACTCAGTATCAAGAACATCCTGTCAGTGTCAAGGACCACCTGTCAGTATCAAGGACATCCTGTCAGTATCGAGGACCACCTGCCAGTATCAAGGACCACTGTCAGTATCAAGGACATCGTATCAGTATCAAGAACCATCTGCCAGTATCAAGGACCACCTGTCGGTATCAAGGACCACCTGTCAGTATCAAGGACCACCTGTCAGTATCAAGGACATCCTGTCAGTATCAAGGACCACCTGTCAGTATAAAGGACCACCTGTCAGTATCAAGGACCACCTGTCAGTATCAAGGACCACCTGTCAGTATCAAGGACATCCTGTCAGTATGAAGGACCACCTGTCAGTATGAAGAACCACATGTCAGTATCAAGCAACACCTGTCAGTATCAAGCAACACCTGTCAGTATCAAGGACCACCTGTCAGTATCAAGGACATTCTGGTTGTGATTTTACCTTCCAATGGATCTTTAAAACAAAAATCTACTAAATATAAAAACGATTGTGAACCAATTAAAAAAAAAACGAGTTATGACCTTATTAATTTCTCATGCCACTGCTGTTAATTAGTATCACGTGACATCATCACGTGACCGTCATCAGTATGTCATGTCAGAATGACCTTTTTTCAATCCATCAGTAAGATTAGTGGCCTAATGAGATTAGTGTCGTAATGAGATTAGTGTCCTAATGAGATTAATAGCCTAATGAGATTCGTGGCCTAATGAGATTAGTGGTCTAATGAGATTAATGGCCTAATGAGATTAGTGGCCTAATGAGATTAGTGTCCTAATGAGATCAGTGTTCTAATGAGATTAGTGGCCTAATGAGATTAGTGGCCTAATGAGATTAGTGGTCTAATGAGATTAGCGGCCTAATGAGATTAGTGTTCTAATGAGATTAGTGTCCTAATGAGATTAATAGCCTAATGAGATTAGTGGCCTAATAAGATTAGTGGCCTAGTGAGATTAGTGGCCTAATGAGATTAGTGGTCTAATGAGTTTAGTAGCCTAATGAGATTAGTGGCCTAATGATATTAGTGGCCTAATGAGATTTGTGCCCTAATGAGATTAGTGTCCTAATGAGATTAGTGTCCTAATGAGATTAGTGGCCTAATGAGATGAGTGTTCTAATGAGATTAGTGTCCTAATGAGATTAGTGGCCTAATGAGATTAGTGACCTAATGAGATTAGTGGCCTAATGAGATTAGTGGCCTAATGAGATTAATGTCCTAATGAGATTAGGGTCCTAATGAGATTAGTAGCCTAATGAGATTAGTGGCCTAGTGAGATTAGTGCTCTAATGAGATTAGTGGCCTAATGAGATTAGTGGCCTAATGAGATTAGTGGCCTAATGAGATTAGTGACCTAATGAGATTAGTGGCCTAATGAGATTAGTGGCCTAATGAGATTAGTGACCTAATGAGATTAGGGTCCTAATGAGATTAGTAGCCTAATGAGATTATTGGCCTAATGAGATTAATTACCTTTTAAGAAACAAATAAGATCTCTAGGAAAGTTTTTTTTTACAGCTCATAAAAAAACAAAACAAGAAACCAGGAATTAAAAAAAAATTGTTTAAAAACAACAACATGTAATTAACAGATACAAAAATCATGCATAAAACAAGCTGAACATATTGGATTAAATTTCTGATCCTTACACAGATCAAAACAGAGGGAATTATTTTCAAAAGTAAAATAATCTTATTGAGACTTCAATTTAGATTTAAATAATCGTTCACTGACACCACATAGGTGACACACTGACACCACATAGGTGACACACGGACACCACATAAGTGGCACACTGACAACACATAGGTAACACACTGACACCACTTAGGTGACACACGGACACCACATAAGTGACACACTGACACCACATAGGCGACACACTGACACCACATAGGTGAGACAAGGACACCACATAGGTGACACAAGAACACCACATAGGTGTCACACTGACACCACATAGGTGTCACACTGACACCACATAGGTGACACACTGACACCACATAGGTGACACACTGGCAACACATAGGTGACACACTGACACCACATAGGTGACACACTGACACCACATAGGTGACACACTGACACCACATAGGTGACACACTGACACCACATAGGTGGCACACTGACACCACATAGGTGACACACGGACACCACATAAGTGGCACACTGACACCACATAGGTGACACACTGACACCACATAGGTGACACACTGACAACACATAGGTGACACACTGACACCACATAGGTGGCACACTGACACCACATAGGTGACACACTGACACCACATAGGTGACACACTGACACCACATAGGTGGCACACTGACACCACATAGGTGACACACGGACACCACATAAGTGACACACTGACACCACATAGGTGGCACACTGACACCACATAGGTGACACACTGACACCACATAAGTGGCACACTGACACCACATAGGTGGCACACTGACACCACATAGGTGACACACTGACACCACATAGGTGACACACTGACAACACATAGGTGACACACTGACACCACATAGGTGACACACTGACACCACATAGGTGACACACTGACACCACATAGGTGACACACGGACACCACATAAGTGACACACTGACACCACATAGGTGGCACACTGACACCACATAGGTGACACACTGACACCACATAAGTGGCACACTGACACCACATAAGTGGCACACTGACACCGCATAGGTGACACACGGACACCACATAGGTGACACACTGACACCACATAGGTGACACACTGACACCACATAGGTGGCAAACTCAACAAAGGTGGCACACTACACATAGGTGATACACTGACTATAATTTGGCGACACACTGACTTTAGCGATACTCTGACTTTACTTTGGAGACACACTGACTTTAGCGACACACTGATTTTACTTTGGCGACACTCTGACTTTAACGACACACTGATTTTACTTTGGCGACACACTGACTTTAGCGACACACTGATTTTATCTTGGCGACACACTGACTTTAGCGACACACTGACTTTACTTTGGCGACACACTGACATTAGCGACACACTGATTTTACTTCGGCGACACACTGACTTTAGCGACACACTGATTTTACTTTGGCGACACACTGACTTTACTTTGGCGACACACTGACATTAGCGACACACTGATTTTACTTTGGCGACACACTGACTTTACTTTGACGACACGCTGATTCCACAGAGGTGACAAACTGACTTTACTTTGGCGACACACCGATTCAACAGAGGTGATACACAGACTCAAAAGAGGTGACACACTGACTCAAAAGAGGTGACACACCTACTACGCATAGACGACAAGGAAAGGTACTTTCTACAAATGTTTTCAAACATTACTTTTAGTTTGGCACATTAGAATCATGTCAATGAACGGAAAATACTCAACAGTATTATCGTATTTAGTGGGACGGATGGCCGAGTGGTGTAGATACTCGACTGTCGACCTGAGAGTCCTGGGTTCGATCCTCGGTGAGGAAGATAGGAATTTTTCCAGGTGAAATTTGATTTCAAAGTCGTCCCACAAGTCCACCCAGCTTTAAATGGGTACCTGATTTAACTTGGGGAAGTAAAGGCGGCTGGGCGTTGGGCTAAACCACACAACCCCTTCATATGCCGAGGTTATAGAAACAGATGACTTTTACACTTCATCTGTACCCCGATGGCCCGTTAGGGCCTAAGGGAGCTTTTTTACGTATCTGTAATTTGAGGCATACGTTTTGTTTCTCTTTATTGGTGCACAGTGTGTAGACTTGCTAAAAGAACTGAATAGATTTTATCAGACCTTTTCTGATAATTGGTAGAAAAAATAATTGGTAGAAAAATACTTACCAATTTATTATTCCTTTTCATCTCTATTTCTAAAAGTGTATTATTTTAAGTACAGACCAATACAATAAACCTCATCAATAGAAAGTCACCGGAAGATTAAAAACAAATAAATACAGGAGATTTAAATGTTTGTTTACGACAACTTGTGAAAACTGCGAACCGGATTCCCCCTCGGACTAAGTTAACTGAGTTGGCGTCAAGTAGGCTGTAGAATGTTCACGTGGTGACACTGATTTATCCATAGTGACATTGATTTATCCATAGTGACGCTGATTTATCCATAGTGACGCTGATTTATCCATAGTGACGCTGATTTATCCATAGTGACGCTGATTTATCCATAGTGACGCTGATTTATCCATAGTGACGCTGATTTATCCATAGTGACACTGATTTATCCATAGTGACGCTGATTTATCCATAGTGACGCTGATTTATCTATAGATTGATTACTCGGTCTCAAATGTAGCGACCTCCTTTATTTTTATTTTCCATTGAATTTCTGTTTTCAAAACATCATCTTTTAACAACAATGAACAAAATACTAGTAGATTGTTTTTTCATATGTGCATGATAAATAAAGATTGTATAATCTTGTGAAAAAAATGAAATTGATTGTATATTAGAAATAATTGTATGTTAGAATTGATTGTTCATTAAAATTTATTGTTTATTAAAATTGATTGTTTAATAGAATTAATTGTATTAAAATTGATTGTATATTAGAATTGACTCTTTAATAGAATTGATTGTATTAGAATTGATTGTTTACTAGAATTGGTTGTAAATTAGAATTGATTGTAAATTAGAATTGATTGTATATTAGAATTGATTGTAAATTATAATTGATTGTAAATTAGAATTGATTGTATATTAGAATTGATTGTAAATTAGAATTGATTGTATATTAGAATTGAATGTAAATTAGAATTGATTGTAAATTAGAATTGATTGTATATTATGATGTTTTAAAAGATAACTAGAAATGTCGGCGACCCACTTCAAATCAGAACACCCCCCCCCCCCAGTGTGTCGCAGATGGTCAGTATAATAAATAATCCAGTGTAAAGTCTTTAGTTTTTACATATTGCACTGGGATTTTTTTTATTCAAATGACATGAATGTACATTTACCAATGAAACTTTTCTTATAACATTCACGTGTATACATATATATAACAGCTATTACATTCATGTGTATACAAATATATTACAGCTATAACATTCATGTGTATACAAATATATTACAGCTATAACATTCATGTGTATACAAATATATTACAGCAATAACATTCATGTGTATACAAATATATTACAGCAATAACATTCATGTGTATACAAATATATTACAGCTATTACATTCATGTGTATACAAATATATTACAGCTATAACATTCATGTGTATACAGATATATTACAGCAATAACATTCATGTGTATACAAATATATTACAGCTATTACATTCATGTGTATACAAATATATTACAGCTATAACATTCATGTGTATACAAATATATTACAGCTATAACATTCATGTGTATACAAATATATTACAGCTATAACATTCATGTGAATACAAATATATTACAGCAATAACATTCATGTGTATACAAATATATTACAGCCATAATATTCATGTGTATACAAATATATTACAGCCATAATATTCATGTGTATACAAATATATTACAGCCATAACATTCATGTGTATACAAATATATTACAGCAATAACATTCATGTGTATACAAATATATTACAGCTATAACATTTATGTGTATACAAATATATTACAGCCATAACATTCATGTGTATACAAATATATTAAAGATTTCCCTTTATAAAATAAAAGCCTTAACATACAAGTGTACATGTATATATATTAACTTTTCTTCCTGATTTTACCAAGTCAGCTGAACTTATCTCCATTTATCTTATTTCACAATTTAGATAAAACTGTCGACTGTTTGAAAGTACTTTAAAGTTCATTTATAAATCAATAATTTAATATTAATCAGGACATATATATTAATAAATGATGTACAAAATATTCTGAGTGTTTAACTGCAGCAGGAAAACACAAGGCGTCTAACTATTACTGTGTGAGGACGATCTACATGTCTAATTATCACAGTGTGAGAACGATCTAAATGTCTAATTATCATAGTGTGAGAACCATCTCAGCGTCTAACTGCAATAGTGTGATAGCCATGTAAACGTCTAACTATCTTAGAGTGAGAGCCATGTAAACGTCTAACTACCTATGTGTGATAGAGTGAGAGCCATGTAAACATTTAACTATCTATGTGTGATAGAGTGAGAGCCATGTAAACATTTAACTACGTATGTGTGATAGAGTGAGAGCCATGTAAACATTTAACTATCTATGTGTGATAGAGTGAGAGTAATGTAAACATTTAACTATCTATGTGTGATAGAGTGAGAGTCATGTAAACATGATGACTACCAATGTGTAGATAGAGTGAGAGCCATGTAAACATTTAACTATCTACAGTGTAGTGGATAGAGTGGGGAGAGCCATGTAAACATTTAACTATCTATGTGTGAAAGAGTGAGAGCCATGTAAACATTTAACTATCTATGTGTGATAGAGTGAGAGCCATGTAAACATTTAACTACATATGTGTGATAGAGTGAGAGCCATGTAAACATTTAACTATCTATGTGTGATAGAGTGAGAGTAATGTAAACATTTAACTATCTATGTGTGATAGAGTGAGAGTCATGTAAACATTTAACTACCAATGTGTGATAGAGTGAGAGCCATGTAAACATTTAACTATCTATGTGTGATAGAGTGAGAGCCATGTAAACATTTAACTATCTATGTGTGAAAGAGTGAGAGCCATGTAAACATTTAACTATCTATGTGTGATAGAGTGAGAACCATGTAAACATTTAACTATCTATGTGTGATAGAGTGAGAGACATGTAAACATTTAACTACGTATGTGTGATAGAGTTAGAGTCATGTAAACATTTAACTATCTATGTGTGATAGAGTGAGAGCCATGTAAACATTTAACCATCTATGTGTGATAGAGTGAGAGCCATGTAAACATTTAACTATCTATGTGTGATAGAGTGAGAGCCATGCAAACATTTAACTATCTATGTGTGATAGAGTGAGAGCCATGTAAACATTTAACTATCTATGTGTGATAGAGTGAGAGCCATGTAAACATTTAACTACGTATGTGTGATAGAGTGAGAGCCATGTAAACATTTAACTATCTATGTGTGATAGAGTGAGAGCCATGTAAACATTTAACTACGTATGTGTGATAGAGTGAGAGCCATGTAAACATTTAACTATCTATGTGTGATAGAGTGAGAGCCATGCAAACATTTAACTACGTATGTGTGATAGAGTGAGAGCCATGTAAACATTTAACTATCTATGTGTGAGAATCAACTTAGACCATGGCCCACCTAGATAATGACCCTGTGGCTATAGTGTAATGGTAATCAGACAATCTTTATTTCTTTCTTAGAAATTGTGTAGTAAGTACCCAACTACATTGGTAACATGGAGGCCCACAGAGTTTGCAGTAAGTACCCAACTGCACTGAAATCTTGGGGGCCCATAAAGATTGCAGTAATTACCCACCAACACTGGCATCATGGGGGCCCAAAAAGTTTGTAATAAGTACCCAACAACACTGGCGTCTTTGGGGCCCACAAAGTTTGTAATAAGTACCCAACTACACTGACATCATGGGGGCCCACAAAGTTTGTAATAAGTACCCGACTACACTGACATCGTGGGAGCACACAATACAGGTGAGCTAGCATTGTTTTCTTAGTTTACCTTTTATTCCAATACAAAGCTGAGAATTTAGGACAAACATTTTCAAGAGGAAAAAAAACCTGAAAAACATCATTTCTATCTGTTTCTATTAAGGCAGTGAACATTTGATAAGAGAAAACAAGTCAAAGTAAGAGTGACGTGCGAAAGTCAGACAAGCTAACCATTTAAAGTAGTGAGAGACACGAACACAAAACATCAGAACCATGGCTGGAGCCTACAGCATAATACATTACAAAAACATTTTTAAAAAAAATCAAATCCAACAAGGACGAATTAAATGAGACATTCACAACATTTTTCTTCAGTCATCGTAAGAGTCTTTAATTTTTCCTTGTACCGTGATAGACTAAAAGAATCAACAGTACATCCAGTATAGACAATACATCCAGTATAGGCAATACATCATGTATAGACAGTACATCCAGTTTAGACAGTACATCCAGTTTAGACAGTACATCCAGTTTAGACAGTACATCCAGTTTAGACAGTACATCCAGTTTAGACAGTACATCAAATCAGGCTCAAGAAATCGATGCTAACATAAATCTATTCATCTTCAAAAAAAAAAAAAAGAAAAACGTTGTAATAACTTCACTTCAATCTACTCATGTTTAAATGATGTATGATGTAATTAATTTCATGATTATTGAGATTATAATGGAACTTATCTGTAGATTGTAATCAATGCAAAAATGGTTGAGTACAATATGAACACAGGGTGAGCGATAGACATCGTTCTGGTATTTAAATTAACATTAAATAAATCGAACGAAATGTTTGGTAGGACAGACATGAAGGCTCAATATAATAGGGAATTTAAAAAGTGGGTACATTTATTTAGATGGAAGGCTAAGCTAATCTGTCAGAAGGCTGCTACGTGTATTTTGAAGTTAAGCTAAGTTAATATGACAAAAGTCTAAGTTATAAAAATTTAAGTTTAAATTACTATGCCGGTTAGGCTATATATTATGATGTTAGGCTAAGCTAACATGATGGTAGGTGTAGGGATTGTGATAAGTAGTTAGGTTACTATATAGATAGTTCAAAATACCATGAAGGTAGTTAATGTAAAAACGATTGTAATTGAAGCAATACATATTGCAATATATAATTATACTACAGATGACACTGACATGAATGATTAAAGAAATTATTTAAAAGAGACATTTATAAAAAACCAAGAAACACCCCTACGACACTTCCCACAATTTAAAAAAACAAATAAGCAAAAAAAAAAAACCGAAAATGAAATAACATGTATTTTGTGAAATAAAATGTCTTGAAATGTCTGGTCTGGTAACGTGGTTTATGACTGAGTAATTCTGTGGGATTATCCAACGTCAACAGCGGATTGCCCGAGACCCCCCCCAGGTGGATCGGGCCTGGTATGTGCGCGAAGCAATGAGATTAGAGCCTGTCAGACCGCGGCAATGAGGTTCCCCAATCTCAAGATGCCGGATGTGAGCAGGTTCGTGGAACGGTTAGATTCCTGTCGGAGCCGACTGCACAGGCTGGCTGACGGGTTATATGGAGCCGGTGCTTCATGTGCACTGGCTAGACCGGCTTGTGCCTACAATAAAAGACCATATGTAGATACCACCACACATTGCATGCACACGTACACAGGTACACATTCCGGCCCACATTTGCATTACACGTACACCCACGACACGTACCACCGGCCCACGCATCAACACCATTACCCGTACCACCCGGCCCACACTGGTGCATGCTGACCCACGTATGCCGACACACACATTGTTCCAGCCCACACGTACACACCAGCCCACACACGTACATACCAACCCACACGTACATTCGGCCCACGCGTACATACCGACCACACGTACCCGCAGCAACCCACGTACGCGCAAACCCGCCATTGCATTTCCCCACATTACGTACCGCAGCAGAAAATACGTGCATACCGGCCCACGTACACACCCGGCCCACACGTACATACCGGCCCAGGTAAACACCGGCCCACACGTACACACCGGCCCACACGTACATACCGATCCACACGTACATTCCGGCCCACACGTACGTACCGGCCCGCACTACACACCGGCCCACACGTAAACACCGGCCCACACGTACACACCGGCCCACACGTAACACCGGCCCACACGTAAACAACGGCCCACCACGTAACACCAGCCCCACACGTACACACCGGCCCACACGTACATACCGGCCCACACTACACACCGGCCCACACGTAAACACCGGCCCACACGTACACACCGGCCCACACGTACACACCGGCCCACACGTACACACCGGCCCACACGTACACACCGGCCCACACGTACACACCGGCCCACACGTACATACCGGCCCACACTACACACCGGCCCACACGTAAACACCGGCCCACACGTAAACACCGGCCCACACGTACACACCGGCCCACACGTAAACACCGGCCCACACGTACATACCGGCCCACACGTACACACCGGCCCACACGTACATACCGACCCACACGTACATTCCGGCCCACACGTACACACCGGCCCACACGTACATACCGGCCCACACGTACACACCGGCCCACACGTACATACCGGCCCACACGTAAACACCGACCCACACGTAAACACCGGCCCACACGTACATACCGGCCCACATGTACACACCGGCCCACACGTACATACCGACCCACACCGACAATAAACGTATTAATAAATTATATTTATACTTTTACTTCAGTTTGGTTTGTTACTATTAATATTATTTAAAGTTGTGTATGATGTAGGCTGACTAAACAAGAGAATGTTACCAGAGATCGGAGCAGATGGACGGCGTGATTGTTTCAAGACACAAACACAAAGAGATGGCCTCATACTTTTTCTTTGAGCGTATTCATTTTATAACAATCATGAAAACAAATGATGGGGGCCCGTTGAATTTTTTATCATGTTTGCCTAGAGGTTATCACACTCGAAAGATAATTTGAGATAAATTATCAGTTGAAAAATACTTTACACTTATCAAGATGGAATAAAAAAAACTGAACAGTATTAGTACAGCTTGGTAAATTTGAAATAATGTAAAAACAAATGCCAGCAGGAATAAAACTTCATTATTATAGTCGCATTTTATTAATTATAATTAGAGGTGTTAGATGAACACAAATTATAATGGATTGTTTATGTATTTTTGTTTTTTAAATGTGTCTATTATTTTGGTTATCAGTTGAATCAACCGTTTGTTGTGACTTATAGATGAAATGTAATAAATATTTCATAACTTTTAAGTAATAACTTTTTTTTATATCTTTTAAACAATCAATACTAAGAATGTTTTCAACATTTTATATTAAACATTCAAACAAAACATAACATAAACTAACATTTTTGATGACGTCATTTTTCTGTAGTATTACGTTTAAAGTGTATGTTTTCTCTTTATTTATTTTTTTTAAAGTGAAAATAATTATCCACTAACGATTTAACAATGCTATTTCATTTTAAAACACGTCGGCAAGCTAATAGTGTATACTTTTCTCAAGTATTTTTAATTTATAGAGTTTAAATAGAGATCGATTCAATGTAGAATTTGAGGTGTTGACTGATGTGATCCGCCACATGGCAAAATGTAACTCAATTTCCTGCATTAGCATCATTTCTGACAGGGGGGTTTGTTAAACTACACCTCCCGATTTCCCCTATCATTACCCATGGCCGATGCCCAGTACAAACTACGGGTCTCAGCAAAGCACTGAAACATACTATTCTGTTATGACCTACAGATTTAGCTGGTACCTCACACCCTGTCGTGCTTGCAGTGGCGGCGGAAAGATGAAAAAAATGTAAAAAACTAAAAAAAAAAACTTGATAGGATAAAATATTTGTTCGGAAAGCAATCAGCAGTCCTTTTGATCCCTTATTCAAAGGTAACTGTATTCCTCACAAAGATGTTTGGACAAGTCCAAGGACTTTGCACCTCTGTATAATCTTGTCAGGACTTTCATATCTGTGAAATCTTGACTGAACACATCTATAACTATGTTGAGCCTCACTTGAGGCAGCGTGTAGCGAAGATCAGGCTCTTTGAGGCAGCCTGTGCCCAGATCAGGGTTGTGCTGAGGGCAGCTGTGGCAAGATCAGGCTCTTTGAGCAGACTCATTCGTTCTCCGAGTTGCGACAATTGGGTGGCGGGCACAATTGTCCGCAGTCAGATGGAGCGGCTGTCCCAAATTGACCCGTAGTGGGGTATCCAAAAGATCTAACAGGCACTAATTGCTCAGTATTATTCTTTAGGTGCGTACTTTACGGAAACTTGAGGCCCAATGTCAGTTCCCTTTATGTTTGTCAGAAGATGTTGACAAGAAACCGTGGATCCATGTGCTATTTCAGTGCCTCATGCTGGCAGACCTACAGGAGGTGGACCAGTTGGGTAGCTTGCTTGCTATTGGCCGTTGTGTCAGTTCCCAGATGTTGAGGGGAAACATCTAGTTTGATCTCACGGGCTCTAAGAGACCCAGTCTTGGCCTCAACGATTTATAAGTGAAAGAGTTCCAAGAGAGAGAGAGAGAGAGAAGAGAGAGGAAATATCAATGATTAGTTTCTTTGTTTTCAATTAAAACATTAAAAGTAACAATATTTAAAATACAACATTAATAATTTAATCTTATTTTTAAAATACAACATTAATAGTGAAATATTATTTAAAATACAACATTAATGATAAACAATTATTTAAAATGAAACATTAGTAATGTCAGAAAACAGTATTTTAAATACAGCATTAGTAACGAAACAGTAGTTAATAAACAGGACTATTTATACACCTTATAAATGTCGTACCGAGAATAATTATCGCTGATTGGTCAGCGAGTCTAAAAGTGGACACATGAGTGGACTACACATTCCCGGATGCCTACTTCATACAAACCCCCAGATAACGAGAAAGGTGAAAGGTGCCCCAGGGTATAGCAATGAACGTTTGTTCCCCCACCAGAACACACTGTCCAGGATCTGGACTATCTTAAGGCGAAAATACTTCAATCATTTGCGCTGGGACTGTAGCAGTGTGAGGCAAGTGATACAGTTCACTGGTTGTTTGATATGAATGATAATGTTTACAATATCGAACACTATGAATAGATAATGTTTATAATATGTTCATATGAATGATACCGTTTATAATATTGTTATGTTTGAATAATCAAAAAATGAAATTAGGTGTTTTTCTAATTATTGATTTTAATTTTGAACACACACCGAAAAACTATAATAATGTAAGTGACACCAATGCTAAATTTTCTTTTTAGATTATCTTTATTTTATCCAACACCCAGGGAACATAGGGACAATGTCATTTAATATTTTATGCTTTCAGGGAGTTAGGGGGAGGGGTAACTTAATGTTGACAATATGACCCTGATAGTCTTGGATGGCCCAGATAATCCAAGCTAAGGGCATAGGATGGCCCAGATAATCCGAGCTAAGGGTCTATGATGGCCCAGATAATCCGACCTAAGGGTCTAGGATTGCCCAGATAATCCTAGCTAAGGGTCTAGAATGACCCAAATAATCCGAGCTAAGGGTCTAGGATGGCCCAGATAATCCGAGCTAAGGGTATAGGATGGCCCAGATAATCAGAACTAAGGGAATACGATGGCCCGGATAATCAGAACTAAGGGTCTAAGACTGGTTACCAAAAAGGGCCTAGTTATGCCAACAAAAAAATGACAAAACATAGAAAATAAATAAGAGATCAACCTACACATGAGTGGCAGTTTTAGTTCAGGGCATTAGATTGTATTCTTATTAACCTAAGGCTAAATGCAGCACTAAGTGGGTCTATAATACATTAAACATTGTGGTCTATTACAGTTATTTTGATTTGCCAAGGGAGTTGATACTAATCCATAAATTGGTACTGATACAAACAGAACTGTCTAAACGGCGATTACCAGTCATCTACACAATTCTCCCGTAGTGCCTCATTGATCATTACACTAACAGCTATGGTGAGGATGAAAGACGGGGCCTACAAAAACCGCCCCATTAGTAGTCTAAAAGATCAAAGACATACATCTCTTTCTTTCAGGGACTTTCTGAAAAAACATGCATTATTATCTCCCTTTCAACCCATTGTACAGGGGCCTACGTCGACTTACCCTTAAATAAAAGAAATTAACTTACCTATGAGCAGGGTGCCATTATATCCTTTGAGGCTCGTATGACACTACACGTGTGCTAATTAGATCCTATATATAGTTTACAAAAGTCTCACGACTTTTTTGAACAACTTCAAGGCTTGTAAATTAAAATTTTGACTGCAGTTTTGAAGTTTTAAAAAAAAAAATCGGAGCCACTTTAGTGCGAAAAAATCCTCAATACATTTAAAATGTTGATTTATCATACATGTAAAAAATAAATTTTAAAAAGCCGACAGAATAATTAAATAATCGCAAGTAGTAAAGAATGTATGAATAAAATAAACACTTGCTTGTTATTTCAATAAAGAAATATTTATATATGAAAATAAAATAGTTGCGGATGGCGGTATCACAGGGGATCGGAGAGTTTCATATAATATTTTGATAATTGTATGAACTCTCCATCCTGGACTGAGACATACCATGTTCCACGGGGGATAACCCCATTATTTGCGAGGGTGGTTGTACTGTGGTCAGTGAGGACTATCCGAGACCGCAGTATTCACAGCTGGCGGTGGTGACAGATGTGGTCGGCACACAACACCCTTCCACTCCGTCCCACTCAAGTACACCTGCGCAGCCAGTCATTTCGGGCTGAGGGTACAGGCACACTACTCCCTCCCCTCTATCCAAGTGGCAGGAAAAACCCCTTCCTTGCCATTCTGGCCGATCGGCAGTGCACACTCCCTGCTGGTCTGGCCAGTTTGCGCAAGGATTAAAACCCATCTTTCTGCCATCCCTGCAGATTATAGCGGGCACACTCACACCGCCGCTCTGTCGGGATGGCAGACATGCATCATCGCCGCCAAGAATGCTAGTGTAGTAGGCCACCCTACACCCTACCACCTACTGGCAATGGCGGTGATGCATAGAAGAAAAATATTAAAAAAAAATTGACCGGTGATACTACAGTAAAGGGATTAAAAGATTTATTTCGATGGTGGTGGTCAATGAAGGACAAGATTTTAGTATTCACAGCTGGCGGTGGTAAGAACACCCTTACACTCTTGTCACACTCAAGCAAACCTTCGCAGCCTGCCATGTCGGTTGGGGGTCTCAGGCACATTACACCCTCCCCTCTTTCCGATTGACAGGAAAAACCTCTGGCCTTTCCATTCCAACCGTTCAGCAGTACACACACCCTGCTGGTCTGGCCATTTTGCACAGGTCTTAAAAACCCTTTTTCTGGCAGATGATAGCGAGTACACCTCTACCCCGCTACTCCATAAGCATAGCAGACATGTATCAACGCCGCTAACAACACCTTGCGAGCGTGGTAGGCACTCTACATCCATGGCATTAGTAGTCTGTGTAGGGCACGATGGAAAGGGAGGAAATTTTTCATTCAACTGAGATATTTTAATAAGACAATTTATTTAGTCTGTACATATATTTAAACTAAAAATCCTGATTTAAAAAACAAAAATGGAAAGCCAATATAAATATGATTAAGAGAAACTTCAGAAATTATTCTAATTTCTCGTGAGTTTCGAAATGTTCCTATTATAAATAACATTATGTATAAATAATGGTATCAGTCTATTTACTACACTAAAATTTAAATGTATAAATATGATGTTTTATAATAACATTTCTAGGTAATGCTATTAAAAAAATAATAAATTTGTATGTTAATATGTATATTAGTTAATACCAATAGAAAACTTTTATATATGTTACTATGTAAATAAAGAACGTAAGATGTTATATGTCATTTGTAACATATGGTTACTTGAATAAAACTGTTTCGGAGAGAATCATATAAAACTATCACATTTAGGGCTTTAAGGGTACAGGAATACTACCCCCTCCCTCTCTGTCAAGTAATAAGAAAAAACCACTACCTTGCCCATTTCTGCACCCAGATCAACAGTACACACACCCTGCTCGTCTAGTCAATTTGGGCAAGGATTAAAAACTCATCTTCTGCTGTCCCTGCGGATAATAGCAGGCAATTTACTCCTCCGCTCTGTAGAGATGACCGGCGTGTATCTAGCGACGTCAACAATGCCTGCTGTGTGTAGGCACACTACACCCTACCTGTACCTGTAATGGTGGCGTTAAAAAAAAAAGAATAAAAATCAATATTTGACTGTACACTGTCTGAAATCTTTACCCTATGGTTAATTTCCACTTGGGGCTGAAGCATCGTGAAGATTTCCTGGATGGTAAAAGCAATTGCGTCGGTTAATGAGGTAAATAAATGTAATATGCACTTTGGTCTGCACTCAAGAGTAACATTGAAAGCTATTACAATTATGTCTGTTCCTCCATATCAATGCAGTCAAATTAGGATTCTCTAAAGCCTAGAGAGGTTGATAATAATTGTAATTCGGAGTAATAGACAATTTCAGTTGCCTTTATAACTGGAAAAACTTTCATTAGATTCGACATTTTTGGCAAAACCTAGGGCTTTAATTTATTATTAGAGTTATAATATGTTATTAAGACTATCGTTAAGTGGAGGTTCAATATAGCTTGAAACTATATAATTTTAAAGATGTACTTCGTAAGTGTGTGGCTGAATAGGCTAACGGCTGAGGCATTGGTTTGAGATATGTGGGCGTTCTGTGTTCAAGTCCCAATACCCGGATATATTTTTTTTTTGGTCAATATGAAGAAAAAAATTATACAAGTTTTTACAGTAGGTTCATGATATAAAATATGCAAGTTGAGTACGTACAATGACCTTTTGTGTTGACGTTCAGGATAGACTATGATCTGCATTAGTATTTAGCAGAATATGGATAGTTCATAGAAATAGTACCTTCCACCTATGACAGGCGAGATATTAATTGCATACAAGAAGAAAGTTTGTCCCAAAAATTATTCTTTAGAAGAAAACGTCATTGAAATAGCATCATGGTTTTCAATTATTTGCATACATGTTTGCCGGTTCCCTTGGTCCGTCTAAATTAAAGAGCTGACAAATTCTTTTTTAAGAACTGAAATTTGTAAGGTTTTCTTTCAATCTGAGGATATGTAGACCTCATGATTTGTGCTTCCACCTCACATTCTACCATAGAATTTTTCGTCTCAGGGTAAACCTTCTACCATACAGGGCTCAATTTTTGAGATTTCTCCTCAACGGCTGGCCAGCATAGCAGGGTATTATTTCCCTTTTTGAAGCTGCTGGTAAAGCGAAATGTACCTAGTCCCGACCTTAGAGGGCGGGAAGTGAGTAGAGCTATCCACTTCTATCAACCGCAAACAAGGTTAGCAATTATTTTTGTCTGACTTGACAAAAGCGATCGCCCTATTGAAATTTCATTTATATATGCGCTTAGGCTATCGATATAGACAATAGCGTGTTATAAAAATGAAGCTAGCTAGATATAAATTACCCTTGTGATGTAATAACATTATTGTATTAATATTATGCGTAACGTAGTTAGACACAAATTATGACCCAATTTGATCTCCTCTACTGTCGATATTAGTAAAGTAGACCTACCCCTACTCACTCGATGATCGTTTATAATAATTTGACTCACACTTTTAGACTCCATTCTGGAGAGCTTTTATTAATGGGCGCTAACGGACACTAGTACACCCCACTCGACCATGAATCATGGCATATAGAATGACTACATTACAGTAGAGCCGAGGTATGCGATTTATGCATAAATTCTTTACCTGCCAACTATTCACTTTATGTGTTTTACCTCATTTACAATACAGAGGCTACTGACACATTTATTTATTTTACATTATTGTCTGTTTGATTAAAGTTGGATACATCTGAGTCTAATCAATGTATCACATCCGCATTCTAAACACAAATAATCTGGGATGGTTGGCCGAGGTTGTGTAGATGCTCGAGACCTGACGAGTTCTGGGTTCGATCCTAAAAGCTTATTTGACAACATATTATTTGATATTTAAACCTGGGCTAGAGCTCGCGAATATATCCAGGTCAATACTCGTTTTCTCCACTCCGAACCAATATTAGTTTTCTGAATTCAATTAAAGCTAAGTATTTACTAATACAAATGATCTAAGTATTCTAATAATATATATATATATATATATATATATATCTCTCTCTCAGTCTTGTCTTAATACTGAATAATTCACAGACCCCATAATCCAAGATAACAAGTGTTTACTTAAGCATTAAATGACAAGTGAAACTAAAAGGAACAAATGAAGTCAGTTGAAATAACAATATCACAACTTTTATTCCGTATATATGTGAATATAAATAATATTCATGGGTATGGCACAATCTATAGAGACGTGTGCATCATTGATAGCTTGGTAGGTCTTAGGATCCGATATATTAAGTGTTTTCAATATAGTACGCTTCATTAGTTAAATGCTATTTAAAAGCAATGATACATAATTGGTATATTAAGGAGGTTATTGGAGAGAAATATGTTTATAAATGTTTAAATTTATATTTTTATATCATACCTATTAAAACGTATTGCTATACATTGTATAAATACAGTACAGAAGAGCAGATGGTTATATATTTACTCAAATCGTAGTATGTTATTTTATTTTCCATTTGAATGACTAAAAAGAACTTCAAACAGGCAACAGTTGTAAATAAATGATAACTGATTAACGTCATATCATATGTTTGATCCGGTCTCCCTACAAGTAATTATGGGTTCCAGATTAGTCTGTATCAAATAGAGCACCCCTAAATTTTATACTTCAAACTGATTGCTAAGTATATATAAGTATATAATGTAACATCTACTGCCAACGAGACAGAAGCTTCTAACTAGACATAACTTTCAAAATGGAAATCGCTTGTATTATAAAATCACATTATTTATATATTTGTATTTTTAAAAAATTAATTTTGGTCTAATATTTTGATATTTTTTTTTATTTCGGAGGGGGCAAATACCCCCAATGCCCCCACCCCACCCCCAGTTGCGACAGTGCCAGCGGAACCCTAATAGGCAACTTGGGTTTGTACTGACCTGATTTGATTGGATGCCCTCAGGTACATACTGCTAGTATCAGTTTCAGATTTGTTATGGCCTGAATAATTCCAGCACTCCCAATTGAAATGTATTTTATCACCTTAGGTAGAAATACGATTTGTAGGGAGCTTTTTATAGTAGCGAGGCATGGTTTTAGTAATTATAAAAAAAAATGGCATTCGTATTAATTTTTGTTTTTCATTTCTGCATCAGTTAACAGCACAATTATCACAATAAAATGACGTAATGTTGACGTAATGCTCCATGGCTCAGGGAATTCCCCTGATATACAGTGCCTTTTTTTTTAGGTCAGGCAACGCCCTTTTATAATTTATAGTTCAAACGGATCTTGTCCAAACAAAGTTTCAACCAAAACTTTTGGACAATGAAACAAATGAAGCTTTTTACTGCTAATAGTTGTGTATATTTAAATTTTAATTTCTGAATGTATTTCTCACAATTATAAAGTGAATCTTGAAATCAAACCAACCACAACATTACATACTGCATGATCAACTGGGACAAGACACAAATACATCTTCAGTCGTTGGATAACAAATATACAACAAATAATCGAACGCATAAATCAAGACCCTAGAGAAATAGATTTCAAAATAACCGTTAAACAAATAGTCAGACGTGCGTCTTACATTCTATATTCACCATATCTTGACAATTGCTTGAATTAAGGAGGTTGAAAAAATCCTTTTTGTTGTTTACATAAGGATGTGTAATAATACTGATTAAAATAAATGTTTACTTCTTTACCCCTAATATATTTTAAAATGTATTCATTACAAATAAAACATGTACATGTGAAATACAGTTTTTTTTTGTGTAAAAATGCAAATGATCACTTTCAACGATTCAACACAATCCACTTATACAAGAAATTTAAAAAAAAGGGGTATATTGCACTTAGCATTATCTAAATATGATTTTATTATCTCATGATATATAGGCTACTTAAAAATAAAATGCTTATAAAAATATCATTTTTATTATAAAAAAAACTACTGTCATTAAACATAAATAAACGAAATACGAAATTTTGAAAGAAACTGAGTTTAATACAATTTCTTTTTTTCTTTAACGGACGCTAAATTTAGATTTTTAAGGAAATTGAGAAAAATAAAATCAAGCGGGCTAACTAAGTATTATAGATCAATACTTGATTTAATATTAGGGTAATGTCAAACATAAGGTACTAGCATGATGTATAATATTAGAAATGACTTACAGTATATCATAACAATTTTACTAATATATTACAGAAAGACATTATAACACTATCTTATGTATTAAAATGTCACATATTATTTGATCACAGAATTTTTAATTATTGTTGTATTATTATGTCACAGTGTCATTGTTAATGGCAACATCTTTTGTTATTCATTCTTCCCATAATAACCTCATTTATTGCAGTAATATAATCATGATGAAAGCAATGCCATTCAAAACACTCGAATGTAATAATAATGTTACACACATGTCATTAGCACTTTTTCTGTCATTTGTTAAGTTATGTGTCAATCCAACAGTCACTAGGCACACAATGTATTGTCTTCATCACAATTCTAATAACAACTTTTACTCTTATAGTTATATATTGTGAACTAGTTCCACTGAACTCTTGAATATCATTTTAGAATTTTAGAATTTTACTATTTCGTAAGTCATCCAATTGGCTTTTAATTTTAAAACTTTCGTCCATAACATAATTAATTTTAGGTTTGACAGATTATCATAGAATACTTTAAGTACTGTTCCACATTGTATAGAGATACTAGCCATAACAAATAGCCTCTTAACATATGGATTCTATAATTATTATGAAAGTAACTTTCTTAATGTATTGCATTATTTTTTTTTTCACTAAATGCTGAAATGTTAAACATTTTATTAATAAATACAGTTACCAAACACAGCAACTTTACGAAAAACTAATTTGAGTTAATACACTAAGTTAGTAAACTACATATTGATACAAAGTATATTTGTAACAATTCAATTCTACATTAGTTCAAAAAGTTACTTCAAACTTGTGATCGTTATTCAACTCTAACAACCATATATTCATCTCAGTATCTTATTTACCCTTCCTCATTAGTATAGTGCAACGGCCATGAAGTATCAACGGATGACATGATAATTATTATCGTTGGGGCTCTAAACCGTAACCTGCACCACCCCGACTAGTCAGACATCACCTATCGGACCATCAGCGACAATGTGAGGTTTTTAGCGGCTGTACAGTTTACTTCCAGTAATGGCAGGTAACTATGTGTATTAATACAAATAGTCCAGCAACCAAACTGGCTACCCAGAGTTTAACTTAAAGTAAAGGCATGTAACAACTATATGTATTAATTAATACAAATAGTCAACAACCAACTAGGCTACTAAGTAACTGAGAAACATGCAAGCGTGACCTCTTTCCTCGTTACCTCAAAAAAAAAAAAAAAAAAAAGAATAAATTAGAAACTGCCAGCATAGTAACGTTTTTAACTACATCATTTAATGTTATAAAGTAATAAATATAGATAGCACAAAGTTTTTATATTTTCGGATTGTGTATTTAAAATAATTAACAACAAAGACAACCAGTATAAGAAAACATATTATTCAAAGAAGGTAATTCTCTCCACGGAACGGACAAAGTACTTCAACGTGTGTCAGTACTTCTACCGGGCAAGTACTTCAACGTTGTCGGTACTTTTACCAGGAGCAAGTACTTCAGCATGTGTCAGTACGTATACTGCGGAACAGGTGCACCTCCCAACAGTGGCCGGATTACTAAGACCAGTGGCCAGCACTTAATAAAGGGTAGAAGTTGTTTTGGAATTGTAAACATGATAGATATGTGACCTATATGTATAACATGTTCTGCTAGAACCAGTAAAGACTTTTATTGTGCTATCAGTTTATTAATAATACTGCTGGCTGTAAGTTGACTCAACATATATACATAGATATATATATATGAGTTTATACCCAATACAATCACATTGTGGGTAGTTTATCAGTAGTTAGGTTAACAGTGCAGTTAGGCCAACGTGATTAAGGCCAGTAGTGGAGGTTCAACCTAAGTAAGTTTTGTGGGGATTTCTTTGTGGTTTTTACGTAGTAAGTTTGGAATGAGAAAACACGTTGAACAGAATCATACAAGATGGCCAGCAGTGTTTAATTTTCCAAGGACTGTGTGCGCCAAAAGATTTATGTAGTGAACAACTTTAGAAGGATTTAAACATTTTGTGCTAAGTTTAAAGGTACACAAACAAACAAAACATTTATTGTGTGATTTGTACGGACGCCTCTACGGGTACAGCTCAGAGGGAACTTTTTGCTTGGAATTTTCGATAAAAAAATGTTGAAAGCGATGTAATGCTTTTAGCTATTGAACCAAATTAAAGCAAAATGCTTAAACGTATTTGCAACAATATTTGAAGAAGGTTGATTTACGGCAGTCAGCATAAACAATTCTTTATTGATCCGATCTGTGCTTTACGTTTGTTTGTCTTCAGCCACTTGGTGACTATCTCTGACGTAGCCAACAAACTTGTTGATGTAATAAGTTAACTTTGGGCCTACATTTTCATATAGTGGAACATAATGTTATCCCAGATTATGAATTGCCATTTTGCCTAATCTGGCTAGGACAATCAATAAATAAACTTTATTAGACTAGTTCGTTTTATGACTTAATCTTTTCTCGTGATTTCTAAACCTTTTCTAATTTTCTATTTAATTCGTTTCTGGGCTTTTAAACACTGTTCATTACATATTATAAACACTAATCAACATAAATTTATTTACAAAATTTGCTTCCAATTCGAAGTCTAATTGAAAGAATGATGTCTAGTTCCACAAAAAGATAACAAGTCTTTGATACATAACGTCTATCGCCTGGTTAGTACATAGCTGAACAAACCGATTAAAAAATGTTATGGTCTTAAAAAAGAATCACTTAAAATAAAATAAAATTATTATTACTAAACGAAGATTCCCTAATTTACAATTCACATTTGAATTACTGTTCCGATATTGTTTAACAGTAAAACTTAGAATGTCCGTTTTCTTATGTTTGTCCTTAAACCTCTGAAACTCTGGTTGTCCTGGCCGTCATGAGCTGACCTTCGCTCCGGACGCTTGTGGCCCTGAAGACATCACTAATAAATATCTTGATAAAAGTGTCCCTGAAGTGTTTGCTCATGGTGCAGTACAGCACGAAGTTAATGCCGTTGTTGAACAGGGCAAGGGCGTCCATCAGGTCCCCCAGGGGGTTGTAAACGTTTGTAAAGAAGCTGTCGATGATACCACCCAGCAGCTGAAGGATTCCCTGTGGGGTCTCCGTCAAGACAAACAGCACCACCACGACCACCAGCATGCGTGTGGTCCTGTTGGTTTTCCTGTGTCGCCTAGAGTCGTCCTCAACTTTCGAATTGTTTTTGTTCATCAGCTTCTTGCGTCTCTTCTCCGCATCTTTCATTTGTTTGATCAGCAGTATGCTGAGGACCGCCAGCAGAAGGCAGGGAAGCAGTTTCACCAGGATGGCCTGGATCCAGAGGTTGAAGTTCTTCAGGAACTGGTAACCTGGCGTATCGCTTCGGATGTCGATGTACCAGGTGGTCACGTTGGCCGAATTAACCATCGCCTTGAAAGAGTAGCTGACAGAGTTGGGTATGCAGACCAGAGTGACCACACCGCAAACGATGAAGACGGTCAGTTTCGCCCGGTACGTACTGCACAGCTTGGCTCCCCTGCGAGGATACCTGATGAACACGTACCTAAACACGGCCAAAGAGACCGTCAGCCATATCGATATACTGTGCACAATGACGCTAAATATGGCGTAGAACATCAGAAACCGAGCGTTGCTCAGGGGCGAGCCAGCGTCCTGGTAGATATGATAGTTGAGAATGACGTACGGGAGATACGCCATCATGGTCAACCCGTCCGAGATGGCCAGCCAGGTGAGCAGGACGTTGGTGGGGGAGATCATGTTCTTTCGAGTTAACACCACGATGTTCAGGCAGTTGGCTATGATGCCCAGGACGCATATAACCGGGGCGATGTAGGCGTGGATCGGGTGGTAGGCGTTGCCGAATCGATGGAGCTCGCTGTGCAGCTCGGTCATGTTTTCCTCTGTGATGTTGACGTAGGTGTATGTGGTCAGGCTGATCGGAGTGGTGGCCCCCACGATGGAGTAGTTGGTCTCCACGTGGCGAGAGACGGCCATGACTGAGAAACGTAGCACAAGATGAAGTCGAACGCAGCAGTCAAACTGACCTCAAACCACATGTGGCTAACGACGATCGGCACAAATGTTTCTAACACAAAGTACAGATGAATAATCAAAATGTAGTATTTATATTTCACTTCCTTTTTACACTTTCCAACTATATTACTTGTGTGAATGTAATTTTCTCAAAATTACTAAGATCCTATATTTTCAGTCCTTGGCATATAAGTCTATGTGCCTTTATCCATAGTATTTGTCTCCAAAGTTTAAAGATATATTACAACAGGAGGTCATGAGCAAAGTTTCCTA
>JAGDYQ010000032.1:7215604-7243104 GCA_021962125.1 Bulinus truncatus | reverse complement strand
ACCATCACATTTCTTTTCCCTCTCTTTCTTCTTTTTTCCTTTAATCACAAAAAGAGCAAATCCCTATCTATCTTATTTACTTTTTATTTAACCTTTCTCTTTTTTCTTTCTTTCATAAAAAAAATTATTAAATGAAATAAATACCTGAAAATGGTCTATCCCAGTCAAAATAAATCAAATGGTAAGTTGTTGGAACAAGTTACGTAATAAATTATGGTTGCAGAGAAACCCAAAAGAATATAGTTACAGTAATCAGAAGTAGAAACCTTGAAATTCTTCCGCATGTTACAGATTTGAATTCTAAATGATAAACTTTACAAAATAAAATATTCACTCTCATGTTCAAACTAACTACATTACTTGACATAAGAACTACCTTACTTGACATAAGAACTACATTACTTGACATAAGAACATATATTTGTCAAATATTGTAATAAGTCAAAGGTGCAGACTTTGATGCAATAAACTAAATGACCAGGAGCACAGAGAAATGCTCAAGACAAATTATTAAGCAAGTCAATAACATTTCAAGTATTTCAATGGTAAAGAGAAAAAAATAGTCCAAATAAAATTCAAACTTTTGAAGTCAAATACAAAATACCCTGAACAATAAAAACTAAATTAATAAAAACTCATAAAAGTATTCCATGTTTGTTTGTTGGACAGGACAATGCTACAACAAAATATGTTCCTACCTGTTTTATAATTTCCAAATCTTATCAAAGAAATTCAACATCTACCACTGCCAAAAACAAAATTAATTTATCAGCGCAGCTGGCGTAATATTTCAAAGAAGAAATTCCCACGAATAGAACAAAGAATATGGCGATGTCAATGTGCTTGCTTTGAACGTCTGATTTTCACCCAGAACATATTTATGTGTGACATTTTCAGGTGTACACACATTATTTCGAGTCCTCAAAATGACGTCAGATTGTATTAAGGTCAAATGCATTAGTTAAAAATAGAGGGTTTCCCAACAATCAAAGGTCATTCAACTCCAGCATTTTTTTTTTGTGCTACTACAAATCTACCGTAGAATAAATGAAAGAACAACCGTAAACAGAAGGTTTCTAAATGTGTAACGAGTTCCTAAAAAAAGCATCTAAACTATCACGAGCTAATACAGTGGATAAAGGTCAAGCCTGGGTCAGCCCTACCCCCACCCAGAGTAAATATCTTCACATTTGGCCTTGACATTCATCGGGATTACAGCGAAATGCTCATCAGAAAATAATTTAAACAAAAACCCTGATCGACATTAAACTTGTACAGGCAACAGAGTCCTGAATTAGCACCCCGACCATCCCCATACCCTCTCCCCATCCAAATAGCATTCTCCCCCCCCCCCCAACGGATAGATCGATGTGGGAGGGAATCCTCCACTGCTTGAGAAGAAATAGAACTGGCAACAAAAGAAACATATTCTGTCGTCAGATGACACACAGAACGTGGAGAATTGAAGTTCAAGTTAATGATGGCCCGGGGAAGGGGAGGATGGGGTGTCGGCACGATGAGATGCCGGCACAAAAGACAGTCTATGTCTGGACTATGCGTGTGTGTGTATGTGTGTGTGACAATAACGCATGAGACAAACAAAAGCCTGTGTTCAATAGTGTACAGTGAAGTTCTATGCCATGTAAAATGTCAAGTCGACAGACATCTGTTGGCAGTAAACATGATTTATTGTATAAAGTCCTCAGGAGGAACCCGTTTGATATATGCGTCTTATAGGTGACTTGGTGCACACAACTCTATTATATGCATCTTATAGGTGACTTGGTGCACAACACTCTATTATATACATCTTATAGGTGACTTGGTGCACAACACTCTATTATATGCATCTTATAGGTGACTTGGTGCACACTACTCTATTTTCTGCATCTTATAGGTGACTTGGTGCACACCGCTCTATTTTATGCATCTTATAGGTGACTTGGTGCACACCACTCTATTACATGCATCTTATAGGTGACTTGGTGCACACCACTCTATTATATGCATCTTATAGGTGACTTGGTGCACACCACTCTATTATATGCATCTTATAGGTGACTTGGTGCACACCACTCTATTACATGCATCTTATAGGTGACTTGGTGCACACCACTCTATTATATACATCTTATAGGTGACTTGGTGCACACCACTCTATTGGAAGGGGGCGGGAAGAAGGTCAGCGTCAACATGAAGTTGACCAGTCCATTGGTTCTGTTGTAAAAGGGGCACAACCTTATTCTGGAATTAAAACACAGTAAAGGATATATAAGTTGTTGGCCTTTGTTTACACCATTAACTTTCGCATTATTTGGGCTTAAAGTCATCTTCGGCCAGGATAAGAAAACTATTAAGAATGTCAAACGTTTGAAATGTCAACATCATGTCAATATCTACACCACGCTAGTTTGTTTTATTTATTCATAATTTATGAGTGATGGTGTTTTCTGACCTAATTTTTCTTACGTCACAGGGAAATCCAGTAACAAGAAGGTCATTACGTCACACATACATGAATCATTCATCACGTCGCGAGTCAATATGATCTGACCTATTTCTTTCGTCTTCAAGCAGATAGGGCAGTCTTTCTTTAGAGTTGTCTGTTACATGTCTGGAGACCAAATTTTAAACTGTTTATTTGAATATAACATAAATAATTGGATATTAGTTTTTTTTCTGATTTTGAGAAGACCGGCTAAGGCCAGAATAATGACAAAAAAAATGAAGTGTAAAGTATAAACAAGGGGTGGTGAAACTTTGGCCCACGGGCCAAGAACAACCATTTTTATTGTTTGATCCTTCCCGTGATCCATTTGCTTAGTGATCCTACAGCAGTGTCATTTCATAATTTTCAAATCAACACTAAATCCATTTACTCTTGGTACTTCGGTTTGCCACCCTCTGTAACCCACCACTTAAAACGTTGGTCAACATTCACTATAGTCCCACACCAGAATTAAATCTTTGAACTCACATTTCGCGGTTTAAAGAATACTATTGCGAGCCGTCAAACTTTTCAATTATTTTAAAACAGAAAGGAAATCGATTCTTTAATTTTTAATGTTTGCACACACACACACACACACACACACACACGCAGACACACACACGCAGACACACACACGCAGACACACACACACACACACACACACACACACACGCAGACACACACACACACAGAGCTTAATAAACTTTTTTTTTGCCGCTAAAAATGTTCAAAGACTAATTTAAAAAGTAAAGTGTTCATTCTTAACTGTTAATGCCATTCAAAAGACGTTAATGATATCATTGTTAGACATTCATGTTTGTTACGTTCATCATATCATTGTTAGACATTCATGTTTGCTCTACAGGCGGGGCCGCACCCAGAACCTAACTGTATATTACTGGTCATAAACATTTCGGATGTAAATCCATTCAAGAATAACTCTCAATTTCCATTATTTAAATAAAAAAAAAATTCTATATCAATTGTCGTTGGATTGTCATATAAGTTCAAAGGTCACGAATTCCAATGACACGCCCACATTCAATGTTACAACAATAACAACGAAATGATTTTTCGTGACGGTTGGTAATGGATTCTCAAAATGAGATTGTCTGTAAATGAGAGACATTGTCACAATTAATTAACAAATCCAGACAAGGTGGGCAAGCTGGGTGGGGGTGGGGGGGGAGGGTCGAAATAGTTTCATGTCCAATGAGAAGGGAGGACATTAAACCAAAAATAATACAGTGATTATGTTTTCTTAGAACTTTGTTTTGATGTTCGAAGTACGACATTATAAGTGTCAATAATCTAATGTTTTTGGAAAGTGTAAGGGTAAGAAATATTTGGTTTTCTTGGCTCAATCTCGTTTACATTTCAGCTAGAACGGTTGATCACCATTATACACCGCAGGCATAGCTTATTGTTTTCATGTTCGTGTATGACAACGTTTTGAATTATGCAGTGTGCAGAAAGTGTGGAGCATTGCAATTTAATCCGAATGTCTGACATATACTTCATGCCTTACCGGCAACAATACTTTCAATGTTTCAACTAAAGCAGACAAACATTATGGAAATAGAAAAAAATTCAGAACTAATAAGTGGGGATGAGGGGGGAGCAGAGCATACTCCCCACGGGACATGTAATCTCTTGGACATCTCGAACGAAATCATTTAACGTGTAAAAAGTACAATTTTAAGGGGATGGATGGTCGTGCGGTAAAGTACTGGACTGTCGACCTGAGGCTCCCAGGTTCGATATTCGGAGAGAACCAATGGCATTGTTCAGGTCATGTTTGCCTCCATGTCCCCCGTTGTGCCTCCATGGCCAGTACACTACCGGCTTTGGGGGAGATGGAAGAATACCCTACAAAACCTACGAGATGTCCCATCTAGGTGGGTGATTTTGTTTAGTCCCTGCTATATCTCTCGTGGTGGTTCCAAGCCTTCTTCAATGTCGACTTTTGTGGGGATGAAAGAAGGGCACTGCCGACACCGTCCCAATAGTGGCTCTTGGGATCTAAAAGGTTTCATCTCATTCTTACAGGTACCTCTCTCTCTCTCCTTCTCTCTCTCTCTCTCTCTCTCTCTCTCTCTCTGCCTCTCTCTCTCTCTCTCTCTCTCTCTCTCTCTCTCTCTCTCTCTCTCTCACACACACACACACCCTTTGGAGAAGCAGGTGAGTTTTTCTGTTAAAAACAAAAGACTTGTAAAGTTAGGAGATTTCACTATGTGTTCACTTCATAAATATTTAATTGAAAGCCCTAACCTATATAAGTGGGTTGCTCTTAGTAAGGCGCATTAATTATCAATATTTTTAAAGTCCATGTAAGGAACAGATGCTTTTCTTTTGATGTTACTATACATAAATAATAGTTCGGCTTATTTAGTGCGACTTGTCCAACTCCACCATTGAAGAGTAGTCAATGGTTCTATATATCAATAGTAGTCAATGGTTCTATATATCAATAGTAGTCATTGATTCTATATATCAAGAGTAGTCATTGATTCTATATATCAAGAGTAGTCATTGATTCTATATATCAAGAGTAGTCATTGATTCTATATATCAAGAATAGTCATTGATTCTATATACCAAGAGTAGTCAATGGTTCTATATACCAAGAGTAGTCATTGATTCTATATATCAAGAGTAATCAATGGTTCTGTATACCAAGAGTAGTCATTGATTCTATATATCAAGAGTAGTCATTGATTCTATATATCAAGAGTAGTCAATGGTTCTGTATACCAAGAGTAGTCATTGATTCTATATATCAAGAGTAGTCAATGGTTCTGTATACCAAGAGTAGGAAATGGTTCTATATATCAAGAGTAGTCATGATTCTATATACCAAGAGTAGGCAATGGTTCTATATACCAAGAGTAGTCATTGATTCTATATACCAAGATTAGGCAATGGTGCTATGTATCCACACCATAGGGCATTGTTATGTTACGGTAATCGCTGGATGGATTTGAACTCGTAACTTATTGCATTCACATATGACTCACTACCACAGAGCCACTCTGGCACTCAAATAAATGGCCCAATATTGTTCTACAATTACTAATAGGTCTTTAGACTGTCAAATTTATTTTTTTTAATGCAATAAAAACAAGTTTAAAACACTAAAGGTTCAACCGTGACCTTTTCAAATCTAGTCACTCACCTTGATTGTAAAATGAATATCCAAACACCATATTTCAACAAACCATAATGATAGACTATCCAGACACAATATTTCAACAAACCATAATGATAGACTATCCAAACACAATATTTCAACAAACCATAATGATAGACTATCCAGACACAATATTTCAACAAACCATATGATAGACTATCCAGACACAATATTTCAACAAACCATAATGATAGACTATCCAGACACAATATTTCAACAAACCATAATGATAGACTATCCAGACACAATATTTCAACAAACCATAATGATAGACTATCCAGACACAATATTTCAACAAACCATAAGGATAGACTATCCAGACACAATATTTCAACAAACCATAATGATAGACAATCCAGACACAATATTTCAACAAACCATAATGATAGACTATCCAGACACAATATTTCAACAAACCATAATAATATCTGGGGCGAACCTAAGAAGGAATCTTTGTTCTGTTAGACGGTGCACTTTGTTTTATACTGTGGTGTGTAATCAAATATAAAAATAAAATGAAGGTACATGACTTGTAATGAGATAATGTGGAGATAGAAATGAAAGTGAGGCATAAAAAAAGATAAATTGACAGGTGAAGACGGCAGTTATTTATTATCATGGCCTGTAATCGACTTAGCGTCATTTTCTGTTGTAAAAATGAACCCCCCCGACTCAGGTGATCTGTAAAACCACCCATTGATCAATGCTGTGGAAGAGGGGGGGGGGGAATTCTCCCTTTGGAAAATGTAATCGGGAGGAGGACAAACACCGCCTCTGAAGGTGGGGATGGGGGGGGGGATAGAGAATTATCTCTAGGACATATGCGGCTCAATCATTTAACGTGCAACTTGAAAAAAGAAAAGTTCTGCGGCAAGTGGGAATGGAATTAAATGGAATGAGTTTAAAGGGAGGGACAGAGAGAGAAAGAGAGAATAACGAATGAAAGAGTGTATCACAAAAAGAAAACACGAATCAGTTGACTGAGGTGATAATAGCTCGCCCAGGTTGTCAACTGACATAGCCATCATCAACTATAATTGTTAACAAAGTGTTAATTTTAAAGTAGTAGGAATGAAACTACAATTTCTAGTATTTGTGGCCGAGAGTTGAAGTCATAAAAATAAAGTCCAGCTGGAAACATGTTACAGAACAACTACAATGACAATTAGCTACCACTGTGCACTCAGTGGGAATAGAAAAAATTGTTATTTTACTTCAATCACAAATATTTCAAATGTGAACGTCCAGTTGAGTCTAATCTGTTCAAATTAGAAATATCGGCGTTGTTCCCTTTGATTGGAACACATGAATTATTCATCGTCATTATACACCACAGTCATAAATTAGTGTTTTGTTGTTAGTGTATGACAACGTTGTGAATTATGCAGTGTGCAGAAAGTGTGGAGTAATCACTAATCAGCCATTATACTTAATGTATATGACCTTCTGTCAAACGAAATATAACCACACTGCCTGCTGCGAAATGTTTAGTTCAGGAAGTTGACAACTGTATGGGGCATCTCTCTGTACTTACAATGGGGCATCTCTCTGTACTTTCAATGGGGCATCTCTCTGTACTTTCAATGGGGCATCTCTCTTTACTTTCAATGGGGCATCTCTCTTTACTTTCAATAGGGCATCTCTCTGTACTTTCAATGGGGCATCTCTCTGTACTTTCAATGGGGCATCTCTCTGTACTTTCAATGGGGCATCTCTCTGTACTTTCAATGGGGCATCTCTCTGCACTTTCAATGGGGCATCTCTCTGTACTTTCAATGGGGCATCTCTCTGTGCTTTCAGCTCTGTATGGGGCATCTCTCTGTACTTTCAATGGGACATCTCTCTGTACTTTCAATGGGGCATCTCTCTATACTTTCAATGGGACATCTCTCTGTACTTTCAGCTCTGAATGGGGCATCTCTATACTTTCAATGGGGCATCTCTATACTTTCAATGGGGCATCTCTATACTTTCAATGGGGCATCTCTCTGTACTTTCAATGGGGCAACTCTCTGTACTTTCAGCTCTTTATGGGGCATCTCTATACTTTCAATGGGGCATCTCTCTGTACTTTCAATGGGGCATCTCTCTGTACTTTCAATGGGGCATCTCTCTGTACTTTCAATGGGGCATCTCTCTGTACTTTCAGCTCTGAATGGGGCATTTCTCTATACTTTCAGTGGGGCATCTCTCTGTACTTTCAATGATGCAACTCTCTGTACTTTCAGCTCTGTATGGGGCATCTCTATACTTTCAATGGGGCATCTCTCTGTACTTTCAATGGGGCATCACTCTGTACTTTCAATGGGGCATCTCTCTTTACTTTAAATGGGGCATCCCTCTGTACTTTCAATGGGGCATCTCTCTATACTTTCAATGGGGCATCTATCTATACTTTCAATGGGGTATCTCTGTACTTTCAGCTCTGTATGGGGCATCTCTCTATACTTTCAAAGGGGCATCTCTCTGTACTTTCAGCTCTGAATGGGGCCTCTCTCTGTTCTTTCAGCTGAGCTGTTGATTCAAGAAAAGTTGCCGCTGCTACTTTTATATATCTGTATGTGAGTGAGAGAGTGTGTGTGAGTGAGTGTGTGAGTGTGGGTGAGTTAGTATGTGTGTGTGTTTGAGTGTGATTATGAGTGTGATTATAAGTTTGTATCTTAAAATTTAACAATTACCAATAAACATTTAAATAACCGATTTCGATTATTGTTTTTGTATTTACAGCTGAAATAATAACAATAACATGTCCTAAAGCATTCTACAATGATTCTACGTCTTTATCAAATATAATAACAATAACATGTCCTCTAGCATTCAACAAAGATTCTACGTCTTCATCAAATATCATCCTAACGTATGTATACTTATTTCCATCGATTGCTTATATCCATCGATTACTTTTATCCAGCGATTACTCAAATACATCTTGTACTCATATCAATCTTATACTCACATACATCTTATACTTATTTACAAATGACTCGTATTTGAATCATATAATGAATTATCTAAGTACAGACATAAAGTAATTGTTTATACCCGCCTCACTACTTTGCCGGGCTGCCTAAAGGTGTGTGTATGTGTGTGTGTGTGTGTGTGTGTGTGTGTGTGTGTGTGTGTGTGTGGGAGGGGGGATGTCACACAAAAAAACATGTGAGGTGGTCTCTCTACATTTAAGTGCTCGGTTGGTGCACAATTGATAGAATGGCGAAAAGTCCTTTGTTTTAATGACTAATGATGACCTCCAGTCAGTCTGGCAGTAAAGATTTGACCAGTTTATTCTGAGGAGAAACCTTCCACGTCACCTTCCCTGAAATCAACTTCAGATTTACGAACAAAATGATAGCTGGACGAATGGGGATAACAAATATGAATTCCCGTTTTCCAAGGAAATCTAACGGCCAGCTAAAGTAAACATTGCCAGCTAAATTGTAAGAAGCTTGTTTTCTTTGAACTTCGCTATCAGAGACAACAAGATACAAATCTGGGACTAGGATTATAACATTAGGTTGTTATTATTTTAACAGAAATTAATTTAGACAAAGCTAAAGCCACAACGGACATCTTGACCAGATGGTTGGACGCGAGTAAACAAGAGGGATAATCCACTGTTCTATATGAAGAATAAAATGAAGTTTGGAGTTATCTTGCACTGCATGGTGATTAGTAGACAGACAGAGAGGGTCAAAGTTCATACTGGTAACATGCTAAGTTCACCGCTGATAAAATGTCGACCAACTTTTTAATGTTAGCACTGTTTCAACAAATGTAAAATAAACATTTGTACATCAATGTTTACATTAACATAGTAATAATGTACAATTTATTAGAAAGTACAAAAGTAAACATATGTTCAGTTAAATACATTTGATAAAATATTGTTACGACCCTCTCGGTGCGCACCGTACAGTCTACAGAGTGAACGCGATGACGCAGTAGTGACAGTGACGTAAGAAGCCGGCAAGAGAGTGGCATGTTGCCGTTGTTGTTGTTTTTATAGATATTAGTAAATACTCTTGGAACCCACGCCGGCCTGTGTTATGTTTTGATTTTATAAACAGAATTTTAAAGAGTTGTAACATTGGTGTCACAAGCGGAACAGTCTTACAATGTTCGGTAAGAAATTAAACAAACTTTTAGTTAGAGAGTTAAAGGAAGAATTAGAAGAAAGGGACCTTCCAACTGACGGCAACAAACATCAACTGTTTAATAGACTTCATGAAGCTCTTATTGATGAGGGAATGGACCCGGAGAGCCACTGTTTTGAGTCTGAAATCGCAAAGTTAAGAAAAGAAATGAAAGAAGGCCGGAATGAAATGAAAGAATTTCATTTAACATTAAGAAGTGAAATAGAGGATATTAAGAAAGGTTTAAAAGCTGACATCGAGAAAGCAAAGATTTGAATTACCAAAAGGGAAAGTAGTGAATAAAACGACAACAAAAGAAAACATGACTCAGAGACAGACAAAGATAATCATCGAAGCAGACTTAGACATGCGCCCAGTTTTATCTGAGGATGTGGTCATCCATGAAGTGGTACCTGAGAATGTGGTCATCCATGACGCGATACCTGATGATGTGGTCATCCAAAACGTAGCGCACGAGAAGGAACAAATCCAAGAAGAGCCGCCCAGCGATCTGAGCCCCTGTGAGAATGATCGGTCTGCAGAATGTCTGAAAGCTTGTTGCAACCGCTGCCCTGGTTACCTTGAATATCCAGACAACTTAACAGAGTCTGATAAAAACAACGTCAAGAACAATAAACCACAACTAAACAAAAGCCACGAATGCATGGAAATCCACAACAGTGGAGCTGGTGCTAGTGCCAACGTTTGGCACTGCAACGGCAAGACCCCTACAGGTCTTAATTTCGTGCACAATCTGCCGCGCTTCGATAACAAGAAAGATTTGGTGACCTGTGATGAGCCACCTGAGACGTTGGTGACCTGCGATGAGCCACCTGAGACGTTTGTGACCTGCGATGAGCCACCTGAGACGTTGGTAACCTGTGATGAGCCACCTGAGACGTTGGTGATCGGTGATGAGCCACCTGATACGTTGGTGACCTGTGATGAGCCACCTGAGACGTTGGTGACATGTGATGAGCCACCTGAGACGTTGGTGAATTGTGAAGAACCACCTGAGACGTTGGTGACCTGCGATAAGCCACCTGAGACGTTGGTGACCTGTGATGAGCCACCTGGGACATTGGTGACCGGTGATGAGCCACCTGAGACGTTGGTGAATTGTGAAGAACCACCTGATACGTTGGTGACCTGTGATGAGCCACCTAAGGAGCTGGTGACCCATGAAGAGCCACCTGAGACACTGGTGAACCGATATGAGCCACCTGGGGAGCAGAGACGAAAGGTAGAGAGGAGCGAGGAGACCAGCAGAGTGCATCGGAGCAGAGGAGAACGAGGAAGGACAGAGATGAACCTGGCCATTGACTTTAATCTGGTCAGTTCAGTATACATTCATCCTAGCTCTGTCAAACGTAAAACATTTCGTTACTGCTACAAGGTGTGTTTCGTCATCGTCATGTTATTCTGCAACAACAAGAGCTTGATTTTGTTGGGCCTCATCAATGGATGTCAGTATCCCGAACGCCTGCACCTGCGAGAAAACCTACCTGGTGAACAGCCAGATTGCTATAGGGACGAACACGATCCTTCCCGCCCCACCACGGGGATATTCAATCTCCACAGCCTGACAAAGGACATGCTCTGGTTCATGTGGACAGACTGTACTGTTGTGAGAACTGACCTGTCCGGGACGGTCAGATTTAAGAGGGGGGCAGTGTTACGACCCTCTCGGTGCGCACCGTACAGTCTACAGAGTGAACGCGATGACGCAGTAGAGAGAGTGACGTAAGAAGCCGGCAAGAGAGTGGCCATGTTGCCGTTGTTGTTGTTTTTATAGATATTAGTAAATACTCTTGGAACCCACGCCGGCCTGTTATGTTTTGATTTTATAAACAGAATTTTAGAGTTGTAACAATATATTGATGTGTTGCAAGCTCAAATACTTTTTGTGGTCAGTAGTTGAAGTAATAGGTAAATTGCACTCATTAAAAATGAATAGTTTGTCATAAACAATTACAATGAACAGTAATTCAGTCACCGTTCAATTATTACGTCTTTTACACATACAATAATTAGAATGTATGTTAAATAAAGTAAAAGTAATGAACGTCCCAGATCAGCGGTGGGCAATCTTTTTACGGAGCGGCCCACATTGGGTTCTTAAATTAAACCGGCGGGCCTAATCAAAATTAAATAAATAGTGTGTTGAGATGAACTAATATGAATTAAATAAATGGAGAGTTGACAAGAACTAATATGAATTAAATAAATGGAGTGTTGACATGAACTAATATGAATTGAATAAATGAAGTGCTGACATGAACTAATATGAGATAAATATGCATTTCATAACCTAACAAGTGGCGGCCAGATTAAACAGTTCGGTGAGTCGAATTCGGCCTGCGGGCCGTGGTCTGCCCAAGGTTGTCCTGGAATAATGATGAGTGTGGATTATTGTACTTTGTAAACACATCTAATCATTGGCCACCAAGAATATTGATTTTGTAAACATATGAAATATATAATAACAAATCAAAGTGTGGGCATTTATAAAGAAGAAAATCATTTCAGAACACTCACACATTCTGTTGTCAGGTTAATGGATACAAAGTGCGCAGAAGAAAAATCAAAAGAGTTTATTTTTAATCAAACACGTTAAAAAGAAAGTTTCTTGAATGCACAGCCATTGAGTTCGACAAATGAGATGCACGGCAACATGTGGTGATCGGTGAAGCGGACTCGCAAGCGAACATGGTGAAATGCCTTAATTAAGAACGTATTATTCAGGGCAAATGGAGAATGTTATCCAATAAATGGATCCAATGACTCTTTCTCTACTGGTTCAATTGAATAACAAAATAAATGACTCTTTCTCTACTAGTTCAATTGAATAACAAAATAAATGACTCTTTCTCTACTGGTTCAATTGAATAACAAAATAAACGACTCTTTCTCTACTGGTTCAATTGAATAACAAAATAAATGACTTTCTCTACTGGTTCAATTGAATAACAAAATAAACCGAAAGATGGAAGTGAAAATGTGATGGGTAATTCTGAAATTCAAACTGTAACTAAATAAAGCGATGCTGTAAACGGTGAACCTATTTTTCAAACGGTGAACCTGTAATGATATTTTCAAACGGTGAACCTGTAATGATATTTTCAAACGGTGAACCTATTTTTCAAACGGTGAACCTATTTTTCAAACGGTGAACCTATTTTTCAAACGGTGAACCTATTTTTCAAACGGTGAACCTGTAATGATATTTTCAAACGGTGAACCTGTAATGATATTTTCAAACGGTGAACCTGTAATGATATTTTCAAACGGTGAACCTATATTGATATTTTCAAACGGTGAACCTGTAATGATATTTTCAAACGGTGAACCTGTAATGATATTTTCAAACGGTGAACCTGTAATGATATTTTCGAACGGTGAACCTGTAATGATATTTTCAATTTTATTTCAGGTTAAAAACAGCACTCATGACCCATGACCAACATTTAATTTTTTTTATTCTACTAAAACATTGCTTTAAATATCGTCTTTGGTTCCAACTGAAAGAAGTAACCTAGTTATACTCTGATATTACTAATAGAAAAAGTACACTTTCATGAAACTTAAAGTAATCAAAGTTAGAAGCAAGGCACTGGCCAGATATGTAGAGGTGTTTTAGTTAATACATCGCTACTGGGCGTGTCAAACGGAAGGGTGCCATTTAACTGAAGGCATCCATAAATCGCAATTTTACCACTAGTTTTTATTGTACTATAAACAGTTATTTAGTATTCTATGCACGACTAACCATATATACTATTCGAACTGTAATCTCCGATTGTTTACTATATTATTTTATAACTAAATAAATCTGTATGGAACAATTTTTTGTACGAGGCCCCTCGATGGATGTGTAGTTCCCCTCGATGGATGTGTATTTCCACTCGATGGCTGTGTATTTCCCCTCGATGGATGTGCATTTCCCCTCGATGGCTGTGTATTTCCCCTCGATGGATGTGGAGTTCCCCTCGATGGCTGTGTATTTCCACTCGATGGCTGTGTATTTCCCCTCGATGGATGTGTATTTCCCCTCGATGGATGTGTATTTCCCCTCGATGGATGTGTATTTCCCCTCGATGGATGTGTATTTCTCCTCGATGGATGTGTATTTCCCCTCGATGGATGTGTATTGCCCCTCGATGGATGTGTATTTCCCCTCGATGGATGTGTAGTTCCCCTCGATGGCTGTGTATTTCCCCTCGATGGATGTGTATTTCCCCTCGATGGATGTGCAGTTCCCCTCGATGGATGTGCATTTCCCCTCGATGGCTGTGTATTTCCACTCGATGGCTGTGTATTTCCTCTCGATGGATGTGTATTTCCCCTCGATGGATGTGTAGTTCCCCTCGATGGATGTGTAATTCCCCTCGATGGATGTGTAGTTCCCCTCGATGGCTGTGTATTTCCCCTCGATGGATGTGTAGTTCACCTCGATGGCTGTGTATTTCCCCTCGATGGATGTGTAGTTCCCCTCGATGGATGTGTATTTCCCCTCGACGGATGTGTAGTTCCCCTCGATGGCTGTGTATTTCCCCTCAATGGATGTGTATTTCCCCTTGATGGATGTGTAATTCCCCTCGATGGATGTGTATTTCCCCTCGATGGATGTGTAGTTCCCCTCGATGGATGTGTATTTCCCCTCGATGGCTGTGCATTTCCCCTCGATGGCTGTGTATTTCCCCTCGATGGCTGTGTATTTCCCCTCGATGGATGTGTATTTCCCCTCGATGGCTGTGTATTTCCCCTCGATGGATGTGTATTTCCCCTCGATGGCTGTGTATTTCCCCTCGGAAAACTTGGTATCTCTGTTATAAACTATACACTTTGTATCTCTGTTATAAACTATATACTTGGTATCTCTGTTATAAACTATATACTTGGTATTTTTTCAATGATTTACCTTCAACGAATTTAGAAATGTTCTTTTATTTAAGATACAATGACACAGCTATTGGTGGGTGGGTGTGGTAATAGGTGCTCCAGTTGGTGGAGATTGGGTTAACTGATGGATGCTATGGTCATGACCGTTATATTTTCTGATAATAAATAACGAATATGGTTTAAGGTTGAGAGAAAAAGAAATCCAGTGGGATGATTTTATGTGTTTAAATAATACAACCATTGGCAGTAGACAAGCCATACTGTGAGAAGAACTGACATCTGACTGGTGTGAGAGGAACACTAAAGTTAAGAGTAGATTGTCTTAAGGCGCTGTTTCTATCTTGCTGCAGTAGGGTCATCTGATATTTGTTGTTTTTACTTCGACTGGATTATTTGTTTAGTTGGTATTATTTTTGAACAAAACAGCTACATATTACTATTAGTCTATAGGTCATTGTATGAAATTGCCTACGTATCTATATGTATTTACTATCTATCAATCTATCTATCTATCTATCTATCTATCTATCTATCTATCTATCTATCTATCTATCTATCTATCTATCTATCTATCTATCTGTATTTCTGTCTATTATACACATTTTTTTTGCCACATTCATCACATGACTCTATCTCGAAAAGAAAGCTGGTCCACATTCCCCTTCTCTGTGCTCAAGTCGAACACTTTGTGGCTAAAACCCTGGGGAGACTGGAACTAATCTATTTACAATCTTTTCTTAAAGCCACTTTGTTTCTTATGTAGGCGGAATACAAAGTAGTTAGTAGCTGCTGACGTAGGTTACATATCACATTTCATTTGTTTTATTTCTATTTCACTGATTTTATTTTTTCATACTTTGTTTTCGCTAATTTAAAAAAAAAAAATAATACTTGATAGAATCTGATTGTTGTGTGGAGTAAGGTCAAGTTACATCAAACAAATAGCTAAGAATACAACAGATTTGGTTACAATAGCTAAGAATACAACAGATTTGGTTACAATATCGTTAAAACAAAAGAGCAACATATCTACTAGAGAAATGTACAATTTGTAACGAATTTCCGATGATTTTCTTATGCTAATAATTGGTACTAGCTTCACACCCTGAAACCCAACAATTGTACAACATTCTAACTATATTGTAAAGTAGGTTCACACCCTAAAACCCAACAATTGTACAACATTCTAACTATATTGTAAAGTAGGTTCACACCCTAAAACCCAACAATTGCACAACATTCTAACTATATTGTAAAGTAGGTTCACACCCTAAAACCCAACAATTGTACAACATTCTAACTATATTGTATAGTAGGTTCACACCCTGAAACCCAACAATATTACAACATTCTAACTATAATGTAAAGTTGATGAAGTAGGGTTCTAAGTTGTAAATGATTCAATGAAGATTCATCACTATCGTGGAGGGAGGAGTGGAGGAAGTACTTTGTATTTTAGATTCGTTGCTTTCATAACACTCTCCTAATAACTACTCCACAGTGTTCATAACAGTCTCCTAATAACTACTCCACAGTGTTCATAGTCAACACACTTCTTACACCCGTCAACGCCAGCAACATCTAATAAATCTATATTATATTTAACTAAAAACACAGTGATAATTTGTTTCCTTTTTAAAAATAATTTCAACAGTTATTGTGTTTTTATCAAGAAATCTCCTCAAATTTGTCATCAGCATCAGAACTTATCTTGATATTTCTCCTATCAACAATGTGTTAGTTTTGTCTTTCCTTTTCTCTGGTAAAGTACAATGATAACTGTTACTTTCTCTAGACAATTTCTCCTCACTTTTTACTTCAGATTTTACGGCTATAATTATCTGGCTCAAAAATTAAAGGTCAAATGAAGTGACGTATTCCACCAGATGAAGTGACGTATTCCACCAGTTGAAGTGACGTATTCCACCAGAGGAACCGCCTACTGTCACCCACATCTTTATTCCAGACGTACCCATAAAACTTGTAGCCCATCTTACCTCCTAACCTCACCCCCTTATATAAAGCTAGCATAACTTAAACCTACAAGTCTCTCGCCAGGGGCAATTAACAAGTGATCGTTAGCCCTTGTCCATTGATCGGTAGAGTTAAGCCCCCTACAACGTTTAGTATTTGTCAGTATATTTTCTTTTGTCTAAAAATAACTGATTTTATCACAGTCCGTATGTATTAATTTCCCTATAAAAATTACAGGCACAAATTTCATGGTTTACTTTACTATCATGTTATTAAGACGCCGTACATCAATTAACATAACAACAACACTTCATAAACATGGCACAGCACTACACAGCACTAAATAAACATGACATAACTACATAAACATGACACAACACTACATAAACATGACACAACACTACATAAACATGACATGACACTACATAAACATTTATTTACACTCATCAGGCCCCCAACGGACCACATAAAATGAAAAAAGTGTAATTTTGTGATCACATTATACACAGATTTGAGCACTGACACTAAGACACATCAGGTACAAAGATAAACACCTGCAATACATGTAAACAACGCCGTGAATAACCAAGGACTATAACAACCCATCTTAAAATGAGTGATTTTTATCAGACGGTAATTTTCTCCCGTTGACAACGTCCGCTACTTCAAAGACCATTAACCGGTTAATTGCTTATTGGAAAACATAAAAAAAGTTTTTGCTTTAGTCAGAAGAAATCAATCGTAAGGCAAGTTTATTTTTCTTCTCGAAATAATCACAATCTGTGTTTTAAAGTGGTAGGAGTGGCTGAAGGAAATACAATAGTTATAAGTGCAAACACTCACGCACTAATGTACACTTATACACAAATGTACTGTGTGACACAGCTTGTAGTGTCCAAATGTACTCTTACACACAAATGTACTGTGTGACACAGCTTGTAGTGTCCAAATGTACTCTTACACACAAATGTACTGTGTGACACAGCTTGTAGTGTCCAAATGTACTCTTACACACAAATGTACTGTGTGACACAGCTTGTAGTGTCCAAATGTACTCTTACACACAAATGTACTGTGTGACACAGCTTGTAGTGTCCAAATGTACTCTTACACACAAATGTACTGTGTGACACAGCTTGTAGTGTCCAAATGTACACTTACACACAAATGTACTGTGTAACACAGCTTGTAGTGTCCAAATGTACACTTACACACAAATGTACTGTGTAACACAGCTTGTAGTGTACAAATGTACTCTTACACACAAATGTACTGTGTGACACAGCTTGTAGTGTCCAAATGTACTCTTACACACAAATGTACTGTGTGACACAGCTTGTAGTGTCCAAATGTACTCTTACACACAAATGTACTGTGTGACACAGCTTGTAGTGTCCAAATGTACTCTTACACACAAATGTACTGTGTGACACAGCTTGTAGTGTCCAAATGTACTCTTACACACAAATGTACTGTGTGACACAGCTTGTAGTGTCCAAATGTACACTTACACACAAATGTACTGTGTAACACAGCTTGTAGTGTCCAAATGTACACTTACACACAAATGTACTGTGTAACACAGCTTGTAGTGTACAAATGTACTCTTACACACAAATGTACTGTGTAACACAGCTTGTAGTGTCCCAATTAACTGCGAAATTGTTTGTGTTAAATTGATTGTACTCTGACATATATTTGTACTGGGTTACATTTATTGTAGTGTACAAATGTACAGTTACATATATATGTATTGGGTAGCACAGATGGCGATGGCCAAATGTACAGTTACATATATAAGTATAGGGTAGCACAGCTGGCGATGTTCAAATGTACAGTTACATATATATGTATAGGGTAGCACAGCTGGCGATGTTCAAATGTACAGTTACACTAATATATGTACCGGATAACTCAGTTGGTGGCTTACAAGGTGATTGATTATTTGCTTATCTTGATGGGTCTCATCTGATTAAAAAAAAATATTTGAAGTCCTACCACAGTTGAGAAACATGACTTTATTCTCAACCTCGTTTCGGATTATAATCTCTCTATTGAAAGTGATCGCTAATGCGCTGAAACGAATCATATGTCCAAAGACTCGAATCAACTAACCACACTGAGTCAATTCAGCTGTTATACTTCAGTAACTTAATTATAGTGCTCAACAATAGCATCAAACAAAGTTTAATTATTTTTTGTGCACGGAACAAGAGTGGCTTCCCATGGTTGGAAGAACATAATTAACTGAATAACGAAATATCACTGTTTCATCAAAATAATACAGACACATAAACACAGCATTTATACCTTGAATTATTAATACAGAAACACACAGATACATCATTTCTACCTGGAAACACACAATCCGTATACCTTGAATTAATAACCCGATTTGAAGATAATTTAGCAGTAACAAGAAGTCTTTGTTATATTATAAACTAGCTTGTCTATAATAACAGAATTATACATAGAGCGAACAGGTAAACAAATATAATCTTCTATCTGGAAAATGGAAAGACATATTAAATACTATTTAACGACTGTTTCTTCCTGATATTTATAAATACATTTGAGTCAAGATTGTCATTGATGGTAAAAAATGAATTGAGGAGAAAATAGAACTAGAAAGATTGTATAGGGAAAGTTCATACCAAGTGGTTTAGACCAGTTTCCATCAAAGCTTTACACGTTATGACGCGCACAAAACCCATACATTATTAGGCGTACATTACTTCATGTTGCACACACAAAATGTACATTTCCTATGCAATCTGCTCACGGGTAACATCGTTTACCGCAGAAAGCTTCAGAAAAGTAAAAGAGAATATTGGTATAATACGTTAGATACTTCAATTAGACACAATCAGTACAGATCAAATGTAGGGCTTGATATGACTTTTGCACTTTTTATAAATACTTTTATGTACACGCAAACACGCACACACAAAAACACACACAAACACACACATGACAGTCACATGATGTATTTCACCGCAACCGAGTCGTTAGGCGTCACCCCCCCCCCCCCAAACATCACCCCTTTCCCTCCTCACCCCACCTCGTTTTCACCTTCGCAATTTGAGTTGTCCTTGTATTTCCAAGTGGAACATAATGACCTCTAGATTTGATTTGGTGAACTGATTTAGGTAATACAAGCTTATGGATAATGTAGCAAGAATATTTCTAAGCCATGGTCTGTCATTATTACATAAAATATTGTTATATGGCACTGTCATTATTACATGAAATATTGTTATATGGCACTGTCATTATTACATGAAATATTGTTATATCACACTGTCATTATTACATGAAATATTGTTATATCACACTGTCATTATTACATGAAATATTGTTATATCACACTGCCATTATTTGACAAACTAGAAAACATATGAAAGAAAGATTACCATTCAAGGTTCAGTGAATCATTAAGGACACATTTGTCTTCATTAAGTCAAAAGGGATTACATTCTATTGTCAGTCTGATTACTGCATCGATTGAAGCTTGTGACTCAATGTAGCAATCATGATTGTGTCAGAATGAAGAGAATCTCTCTGAGAGCCCTTATGTTGACCCGGGCAGGTGAAGTTGAGTTCACCTGTCTCTAGTAGCCACGGCATAATAGGGGATTGTTTGACCAGCACACAATCCACGAGCATGCAGCGGCCACTGGAAACTGTACACTGTCCAGCTAATTTAAGGTGGACTCTAAGGAAAATAAAAGAAATTCAGTCTGTTACTCGCGGTGGATGTCAGTGTTTTCATTTCAGTTGTTGTGAACAAGAAGAAACAGGACAATCCAATGTCTACGCATAATAAAAAAACATGAATAAAAAAATATTGAGCAAGAAACTCTATGGCGTATGGGAAACAGAATGTTTGACATCAAATTGAATCTCACATTGGTCGCATTCCCCTCTGCTTTAAGGTTAAATAAGGTAATTTGGTGTCAGACATATTCTCTTGTTAATGTATAGACTGACAATATAGTAACAGTGAGTTGGGATAGATCCAAGGCAAACGTCATCATCTTTGCTAAGATGTCTCAAGATGACACAAGATATCCTCCTAGATCAGCATGTCATTTCTGATATTGAATTAACGATGTCTAGTAATGTAGTACAGTCTAGTGTTGTTATGTCTAGTGTCTAGTAATGTAGTACAGTCTAGTGTTGTTATGTCTACTGTCTAGTAATGTAGTACAGTCTAGTGTGTTTATGTCTAGTGTCTAGTAATGAAATATAGTCTTGTGTTGTTATGTCTAGTGTCTAGTAATGAAATATAGTCTTGTGTTGTTATGTCTACTGTCTTGTAATGAAATATAGTCTTGTGTTGTTATGTCTACTGTCTTGTAATGAAATATATTCTTGTGTCGTTATGTCTACTGTCTTGTAATGAAATATAGTCTTGTGTCGTTATGTCTACTGATTAGTAATGAAATACAGTCTTGTGTTGTTATGTATAGTGTCTAGTAATGATGTACAGTCTTGTGTTGTTATGTCTACTGTCTAGTAATGAAATATAGTCTTGTGTTGTTATGTCTAGTGTCTAGTAATGAAATATAGTCTTGTGTTGTTATGTCTAGTAACTAGTAATGAAGTTGCTATGTCTGTCCAAGTGCGAATGTTATATTGGGCTTAGTCTGATGAATATATGTTTACATGTATTATTAATGTAGTACAGTCTAGTGTTGTTATGTCTACTGTCTAGTAATGTAGTACAGTCTAGTGTTGTTATGTCTAGTGTCTAGTAATGAAATATAGTCTAGTGTTATGTCTAGTGTCTAGTAATGTAGTACAGTCTAGTGTGTTTATGTCTAGTGTCTAGTAATGTAGTACAGTCTAGTGTGTTTATGTCTAGTGTCTAGTAATGTAGTACAGTCTAGTGTGTTTATGTCTAGTGTCTAGTAATGTAATACAGTCTAGTGTGTTTGTGTCTAGTAATGTAGTACAGTCTAGTGTGTTTATGTCTAGTGTCTAGTAATGTAGTACAGTCTAGTGTGTTTATGTCTAGTGTCTAGTAATGAAATATAGTCTTGTGTTGTTATGTCTAGTGTCTAGTAATGAAATATAGTCTTGTGCTGTTATGTCTAGTGTCTAGTAATGTAGTACAGTCTAGTGTATTTATGTCTAATGTCTAGTAATGAAATATAGTCTTGTGTCGTTATGTCTAGTGTCTAGTAATGAAATATAGTCTTGTGTTGTTATGTCTAGTGTCTAGTAATGTAGTACAGTCTTGTGTTATGTCTAGTGTCTAGTAATGAAATATAGTCTTGTGTTGTTATGTCTAGTGTCTAGTAATGTAGTACAGTCTAGTGTGTTTATGTCTAGTGTCTAGTAATGTAGTACAGTCTAGTGTGTTTATGTCTAGTGTCTAGTAATGTAGTACAGTCTAGTGTGTTTATGTCTAGTGTCTAGTAATGTAGTACAGTCTAGTGTGTTTATGTCTAGTGTCTAGTAATGTAGTACAGTCTAGTGTGTTTATATCTAGTGTCTAGTAATGTAGTACAGTCTAGTGTGTTTATGTCTTGTGTCTAGTAATGTAATACAGTCTAGTGTGTTTGTGTCTAGTGTCTAGTAATGTAGTACAGTCTAGTGTGTTTATGTCTAGTGTCTAGTAATGTAGTACAGTCTAGTGTGTTTATGTCTAGTGTCTAGTAATGAAATATAGTCTTGTGTTGTTATGTCTAGTGTCTAGTAATGAAATATAGTCTTGTGCTGTTATGTCTAGTGTCTAGTAATGTAGTACAGTCTAGTGTGTTTATGTCTAATGTCTAGTAATGAAATATAGTCTTGTGTTGTTATGTCTAGTGTCTAGTAATGTAGTACAGTCTAGTGTGTTTATGTCTAGTGTCTAGTAATGTAGTACAGTCTAGTGTGTTTATGTCTAGTGTCTAGTAATGTAGTACAGTCTAGTGTGTTTATGTCTAGTGTCTAGTAATGTAGTACAGTCTAGTGTGTTTATGTCTAGTGTCTAGTAATGTAGTACAGTCTAGTGTGTTTATGTCTAGTGTCTAGTAATGTAGTACAGTCTAGTGTGTTTATGTCTAGTGTCTAGTAATGTAATACAGTCTAGTGTGTTTGTGTCTAGTGTCTAGTAATGTAGTACAGTCTAGTGTGTTTATGTCTAGTGTCTAGTAATGTAGTACAGTCTAGTGTGTTTATGTCTAGTGTCTAGTAATGAAATATAGTCTTGTGTTGTTATGTCTAGTGTCTAGTAATGAAATATAGTCTTGTGCTGTTATGTCTAGTGTCTAGTAATGTAGTACAGTCTAGTGTGTTTATGTCTAGTGTCTAGTAATGTAGTACAGTCTAGTGTGTTTATGTCTAGTGTCTAGTAATGTAATACAGTCTAGTGTGTTTGTGTCTAGTGTCTAGTAATGTAGTACAGTCTAGTGTGTTTATGTCTAGTGTCTAGTAATGAAATATAGTCTTGTGTTGTTATGTCTAGTGTCTAGTAATGTAGTACAGTCTAGTGTGTTTATGTCTAGTGTCTAGTAATGTAGTACAGTCTAGTGTGTTTATGTCTAGTGTCTAGTAATGTAGTACAGTCTTGTGTTGTTATGTCTAGTGTCTAGTAATGAAATATAGTCTTGTGTCGTTATGTCTAGTGTCTAGTAATGTAGTACAGTCTAGTGTGTTTATGTCTAGTGTCTAGTAATGTAGTACAGACTAGCGTGTTTATGTCTAGTGTCTAGTAATGTAGTACAGTCTTGTGTTGTTATGTCTAGTGTCTAGTAATGAAATATAGTCTTGTGTCGTTATGTCTAGTGTCTTGTAATGTAGTACAGTCTATTGTGTTTATGTCTAGTGTCTAGTAATGAAATATAGTCTTGTGTTGTTATGTCTAGTGTCTAGTAATGAAATATAGTCTTGTGTTGTTATGTCTACTGTCTTGTAATGAAATATAGTCTTGTGTTGTTATGTCTACTGTCTTGTAATGAAATATATTCTTGTGTCGTTATGTCTACTGTCTTGTAATGAAATATAGTCTTGTGTCGTTATGTCTACTGATTAGTAATGAAATACAGTCTTGTGTTGTTATGTATAGTGTCTTGTAATGATGTACAGTCTTGTGTTGTTATGTCTACTGTCTAGTAATGAAATGTAGTCTTGTGTTGTTATGTCTAGTGTCTAGTAATGAAATATAGTCTTGTGTTGTTATGTCTAGTAACTAGTAATGAAGTTGCTATGTCTGTCCAAGTGCGAATGTTATATTGGGCTTAGTCTGATGAATATATGTTTACATGTATTATGCACTGGGTATAGCCTAATATGTGTAGTGTACTAAGTAAAGTTTCTGCACCTCAATTTTTTCTGTCACAGTTGTCGAGGTAGTTATGTAGCTTGCTCAGAACCCTGCTGAAAAAGTGTACTATTAGCAGTCATTACTCATTATTGAGCAAGCTCTGTTATACATGCCAGTGACAAGAACACCGCATTCAAATAAATTATGATTGATTGCCTTAAGATACGCTCAATAATGAACTAAATAATGAACCTCAATGCTTAAAATATTAATTAAAAAACTAAGTAAATAGATGAGGATAAAAGAAAATAAACTCTGGGATATTGTAATACATTGGCTTGTTACATTGGCTTTTTACATTATCTTGTTACATTGGCTTGTTACATTGGCTTGTTACTTTATCTCGTTATATTGGCTTGTTACATTGGCTTGTTACTTTATCTCGTTACATTGGCTTGTTACATTGGCTTGTTACATTGGCTTGTTACATTATCTTGTTACATTGGCTTGTTACATTGGCTTGTTACATTAGCTTGCTACAATAGCTTGTTACATTGCCTTGTTACTTTATCTCGTTACATTGGCTTGTCACATTGGCTTGTTACTTTATCTCGTTACATTGGCTTGTTACATTGGCTTGTTACATTATCTCGTTACATTGGCTTGTTACATTGGCTTGTTACATTGGCTTGTTACATTATCTCGTTACATTGGCTTGTTACATTATCTCGTTACATTGGCTTGTTACATTATCTTGTTACATTGGCTTGTTACATTGGCTTGTTACTTTATCTCGTTATATTGGCTTGTTACATTGGCTTGTTACTTTATCTCGTTACATTGGCTTGTTACATTGGCTTGTTACATTGGCTTGTTACATTATCTTGTTACATTGGCTTGTTACATTGGCTTGTTACATTAGCTTGCTACAATAGCTTGTTACATTGCCTTGTTACTTTATCTCGTTACATTGGCTTGTTACATTGGCTTGTCACATTATCTCGTTACATTGGCTTGTTACATTGGCTTATATCTTTATCCATAACTTAAAAAAAAAATGTAATTATCATAGACCTAATGAAAACTAATCCTATGCATTCTAATGTTTGTGAACTAATGATTGTTGAATTATGTACACTTATTTTAGTTTGTAATGTTGTACTAACTAAATCACACATTCAGCTGGTAACACTCACATATATTTTATCACTTTATTAAGAAAGGTAAACCTCTAGCGGGAATCGGACGTTAGTAAAATGTTTTGAGATTTAATATACCGTATTTCCCCATGTATAAGCACCCCCCCCCCCAATTTTTGGACTGTGATTTTTTGAAAAAAAATATTTTAATAGAGAAACAAGTTATAAAGAAAGAAAATTTACAAAGAAACAAAATTCAAGATTCATAACAATCACTCATACACTCCACCCTCCCCCTTACTTTTTGGACTTGAATATTTTGGAAAAAAGGGGTGGCTTATACATGGGGAGATACGGTATATATTTTTTTGCTGTTTTTGTTTCACTATTCATTATGTCCAAAGCACGTCTAGGAGTAGTTGTTTAATATGGTCATTTTCAGCCTCATTATGGGCCTGCCATTAATTTACCAGTGCATGGGGTCTCTGGCCATGAACTGGATAATTCTTGGTCTACACGCGGTCAATTACGAAGGGTAGTCCATCCATGTGGCGTGAGAAAGATGTGTTATGTTCACTAAACAGTCCGTGAAGTTGTATGGTCACTACATTTAAAATGTCCAGAGGGACTCTTTTCGAACATGATGAAATCACAATGAAAAAACAAACTAACTATTAAACATGGTACTACATTTTGATACAGTGTACTATATTCTAATACATTGTACTATATTGTGTATATTGAACTTCATTTATTAATTGTATTACATTGTAATACATTGTACTCCACTGTACTATATTGTACTATATTTTACTATATTGTACTCCATTGTATTACATTGTACTGCATTGACCTACAATGTACTAGAGAACTGTCAGCAGATACTTTATAAGTACCTTTTTGTTATTTATTTACTATTTTTTATTGCAAATAACTAATCAACATATCATGAAGTATCCCAAATATTCTAATCAACATATCATGAAGTATCCCAAATATTCTAATTAACATATCATGAAGTATCCCAAATATTCTAATCAACATATCATGAAGTATCCCAAATATTCTAATCAACATATCATGAAGTATCCCAAATATTCTAATCAACATATCATGAAGTATCCCAAATATTCTAATCAACATATCATGAAGTATCCCAAATATTCTAATCAACATATCATGAAGTATCCCAAATATTCTAATCAACATATCATGAAGTATCCCAAATATTCTAATCAACATATCATGAAGTATCCCAAATATTCTAATCAACATATCATGAAGTATCCCAAATATTCTAATCAACATATCATGAAGTATTCCAAATATTCTAATCAACACATCATGAAGTATTCCAAATATTATTATTTTCTGAAAACTTGTTTAGCGTTGTTCATGAACTAATAGTTTTATTCCTTAACCAAGAATTTCTCAAAGTGTTGGTCGCAATTCACTGGTTGGTCGCAATTCACTGGCTGGTCGTAATTCACTGGTTGGTCGCAAATCACTGGTTGATCGCAAGTCACTGGCTGGTCGCAAATCACTGGTTGGTCGCAAGTCACTGGTTGGTCGCAAGTCAATGGTTGGTCGCAAGTCAATGGTTGGTCGCAAGTCACTGGTTGGTCGCAAGTCACTGGTTGGTCGCAAGTCACTGGTTGGTCGCAAGTCACTGGTTGGTCGCAAGTCACTGGTTGATAGCGAGCAGGTTTGATGGGGGTCGACGACAACATTTATGATGATATCATCGAGGATATATACAAGGAATGTTTTTTTTTCTTTCTCGTTCACGTTATTTCTTTACAGGTGGGTCACAAAAAATAGAGCAGGTGTCTTAATGGGTGGAGTGTCTCTTCTTTACGGTCTGGTTTGAATTTAAAGTTCAGACAGGCTATACAATACAATATTATTTCACAATAATATACAGCCGTAACAGTGTGCTACATAATCTAGATCAAATAACACTTACAGTCACGATGGTACATCGGATTCATAGTTTTAAGTTTATTTATGAAATGATTTTGTAGTTAGGACGGGTGGACCAGACGGGTGGACCAGACGGGTGGACCAGACGAGTGGACCAGACGGGTTGACCAGACGGGTGGACCTGACGGGTGGACCAGACGGGTTGACCAGACGGGTGGACCTGACGGGTGGACCAGACGGGTGGACCAGACGGGTTGACCAGACGGGTGGACCTGACGGGTGGACCTGACGGGTGACGGGTGGACCTGACGGGTGGACCAGATGGGTTGACCAGACGGGTGGACCTGACGGGAGGACCAGACGGCTTGACCAGACGGGTGGACCTGATGGTTGGACCTGACGGGTGGACCTGACGGGTGGACCAGATGGGTTGACCAGACGGGTGGACCAGACGGGTTTCTTACTTGCCATTGACTTTTCCCACATGTTGAAGATC
>JAGDYQ010000032.1:7191609-7210104 GCA_021962125.1 Bulinus truncatus | reverse complement strand
TACAACCATTGGTTGTAAATATATTGTAATAGAATGTTTACAACCATTGGTTGTTAATATATTGTAATAGAATGTTTACAACCATTGGTTGTTAATATATTGTAATAGTGTCTCAATCACATGGAAATAGTAGCTGTCTTGATTGAATTTAATACTCATCACGTGACCAGTACAGACCAAAAATAAATACAACTAGAAAGTATATTGATAAGGTTGTGTACATTACTTTTATATTTCAGTGGAGCTTCCATAATAACTGGCTACTGATGACTGGCTACAGATGCATCAATTCTAAAGGTTAAACTAGTTATTGTTTTGTTTGTTAGTTCCAAGTACAAGTGACTTTGTGAACTTAGCAATTTATACATGTATGTTACTTGAGTCACGTGTGACTCGCCGTTTTGTTATGGCTTACTCATGTGTTACTTTCCATTTTGAATGACCTCCCCTATCTAAACGATTTCCCCTTATACCTTCCCTTCCCTCGCACCTGCTGTATTATCCAGGTATTACATGGCTTTGTCAACTTTTAACCTTTCCTGGGGTAGCTGACAGGTCAGGTGACTGTAGTGACCAATGGGTGCTGACAGGACAACTGATGATTTAGTTTTTTTACTGGTCTCCTATACTGCTATATAGATATTGTGTACTGGTCTGCTATACTGCTATATAGATATTGTGTACTGGCCTGCTATACTGCTATATAGATATTGTGTACTGGCCTGCTATACTGCTATATAGATATTGTGTACTGGTCTGCTATACTGCTATATAGATATTGTGTACTGGTCTGCTATACTGCTATATAGATATTGTGTACTGGTCTCCTATACTGCTATATTGATATTGTGTTAGATTTCATTGTACCGAGGTGTCATTTCAATTATAAACTCTTGATTCAAAAGGAAATGTATATGTTCACTAATTTAAGGCGATGGTTGATTAGTCAATTAAAAAATTAATGCCCGTGTTTTTCTGACCTGTATAATTTAAGTCATCGTATTACTTATTGTTACTAAGTTCCATTGTCAGCTTGGACGTACCAGTGTTCTACATTTTAAAAGATTTGATCTACCGTTATATTTCTGTTTCTATTTTTGATAAGAATACATTCTTTACAGTCCACACCTTCCGAAATACGACATTTGTAAAACGGTTATATTTGTTCATTGCAACATTCGTTAAATCGCAACATTTGTTACAATGTTATGTTTGTTACTAGGCTTTATTTATTTCATTGCAACATTTGTTACACGGCTATATAGGTCATTGGGCTACATTTGTTAGAAAGCTGCAATCAATGCAAGGCTGCAATCAATGCAAGGCTGCAATCAATACAATGCTGCAATCAATGCAAGGCTGGAATCAATGCAAGGCTGCAATCAATGCAAGGCTGCAATCAATGCAAGGCTACAATCAATGCAAGGCTGCAATCAATGCAAGGCTGCAATCAATGCAAGGCTGCAATCAATGCAAGGCTGCAATTAATGCAAGGCTGCAATCAATGCAAGGCTGCAATCAATGCAAGGCTGCAATCAATGCAAGGATGCAATCAATGCAATGCGCCAATCAAGTCAAACCACTGCGGAGGTGTCCCTAAGACAGTCACATACTAAATTAAATGGAATGGCTACATTGTAGGGGTGGGGCCAGAGTACTATTCAGGAATAGAAGGGGCCAAGCGTCATACTTCATAAATCAACTCGTTTTAATGGAGTCACGGACATATGTCATGAATCAACTTGTTTTAATGGAGTTACTGACATATGTCATGAATCGACTTATTTAAATAGATTCACTGACAAATGTCAGGAATCAACTTGTTTTAATGGAGTCACTGACATATGTCATGAATCAACTTGTTTAAATAGATTCACTGTCATATTTCATTAGCTAATTCGCATTATATTTAAAATCATTTTTTGAATCTGTCTGCCTGCAACTGAAGCTTTTAAAGTTAATGAATGGAAGGTTAAATTCATGTCAGAAATGTCACAGACGGAGAGAAAGAAAAACAAAGGTTACTTTGTTATAATAACAGTCTTAGAATTTTGTTTGAACTGTTGGTGACTAAGATGCAAAACGTGAGAGATACATTAACCAGAGCTAAATCTAAATTCTAGAAAATATCAAATTATATTCTATTGTTATAAACGAAATATTAAGATAACATAATGCCAGATATCTTTCTAAAATGACTTTGGAAATACAATAAAAGAAACCAGCAATGCTACTGGACAAATAAAATAAACGTTCTAACGTGTTTTGGATAAAGTAATACATAAAAGCCATAGAGTAATTGGTCATTTCCTATCTTCCAGCTCATTTTACGTCAGCCGTGGACAGAAGCTAGGCTCAAATGGTCTATAATTAAAGGGAGACGAGCAGCGCAGATAACATTTTAAATTCACTGCAACAGGAGAAGTAATTACCAATGTTGCTACAGAGAATGGTCTCCCCTTTCCTCTCTGTTGTCAGATTTTCCTTTCATTGGAACTAAAAAAAAAAAGAACTTCATTAATGTAAATGTCACGACGAATCAGGGAGAAATAAATAAACAGTCAATGGTTCTTATGATCTATATAAAATAGGACATTTAGGCAGAATTATATTGATGAAACTAAAAATGGAGGGATATCATTGTGTCAGATCTAAAGTTAGAACTGGAAGAAACATACTTTTAGTTATATAAGGAAAACTAAAAAAAAAAAATATTAATAAAAAGATTTTGAACATTCTAAAACCATTGAAAAATCTTGCAGAACAAAAGGAATTTGTTAAAATTTCTTAGCAATCTCAACCTAAAGGTCTGTAATAAAGAAAAGGATAATTGCGCGAGGGCAGATAATAACTACAATTACAATTAAGGAAATTGCCGTTCTTTTTCAAATCCAATTTACGTGATGTTATATTTGATAAATACACAGTTTTACATGTATGTCAAAAGCATGGATTATAAAATTGGTTTTATTTGTATTTTATAATTTATTTTTCTCATTCTAAATTTCTGCTTTGACAATGTTGTATGGTTTGTTAGCATTTTGCTGGTCCAGATTAGTAAACATTTTAAGGCAATTAATTTTGAAAGTTCAAAAGGAAAAGTTATGTGCTACATTTGTAGCATTTGATCAGTTAGGATATAGTTTCAATCAGTTAGGATATAGTTTCAATCAGTTAGGATATAGTTTCAATCAGTTAGGATATAGTTTCAATCAGTTAGAATATAGTTTCAATCAGTTAGGATATAGTTTCAATCAGTTAGGATATAGTTTCAATCAGTTAGGATATAGTTTCAATTATTTAGGATATAGTTTCAATCAGCTAGGATATAGTTTCAATCAGTTAGGATATAGTTTCAATCAGTTAGGATATAGTTTCAATCAGTTAGGATATAGTTTCAATCAGCTAGGATATAGTCTCAATCAGTTAGGATATAGTTTCAATCAGTTAGGATATAGTTTCAATCAGTTAGGATATAGTTTCAATCAGTTAGGATATAGTTTCAATTATTTAGGATATAGTTTCAATTAGCTAGGATATAGTTTCAATTATTTAGGATATAGTTTCAATTATTTAGGATATAGTTTCAATCAGTTAGGATATAGTTTCAATCAGTTAGGATATAGTTTCAATCAGTTAGGATATAGTTTCAATTATTTAGGATATAGTTTCAATCAGCTAGGATATAGTTTCAATCAGTTAGGATATAGTTTCAATTATTTAGGATATAGTTTCAATCAGTTAGGATATAGTTTCAATCAGTTAGGATATAGTTTCAATTATTTAGGATATAGTTTCAATTAGCTAGGATATAGTTTCAATTATTTAGGATATAGTTTCAATTATTTAGGATATAGTTTCAATCAGTTAGGATATAGTTTCAATCAGTTAGGATATAGTTTCAATCAGTTAGGATATAGTTTCAATTATTTAGGATATAGTTTCAATCAGCTAGGATATAGTTTCAATCAGTTAGGATATAGTTTCAATCAGTTAGGATATAGTTTCAATCAGTTAGGATATAGTTTCAATTATTTAGGATATAGTTTCAATCAGCTAGGATATAGTCCCAATCAGTTAGGATATAGTTTCAATCAGTTAGGATATAGTTTCAAACATTATCTAATTATCTATCTCTAAGTTAACGAATAAAGAGACAGATGTTGAAAGACAAAATTTACTTAACAATGCATTCTGGTCATTTTGTCAACAAAATTAGGTCATTTTGTGGTTCCTAGTCCACCCTTGTCATTGACTCTCATAAACAATGGACTATAATAGGTACACTTCTGGTCAAACTATAAATTACATGCACACAAATGTGTATTATTAACGTGGGCCAATAAATGGTAAACATTAGTTTGTAATATCAAGCATGTACGTTTTTTTATCAAATTGTTTGATTTACTTCTATGAAATTCTCTAAGCATCTGATCTTATATCGTGCATGAAACTAAAAGCTGTGGAGAGAGAGAGAGAGAGAGAGAGAGAGAGAGAGAGAGAGAGAGAGAGAGAGAGAGAGAGAGAGAGAGAGAGAGAGAGAGAGAGAGAGAGAGAGAGAGAGAGACCAAAACAAAAACATAAACAATGTACACATTAGAAAACACCTTACTAGACAGCCATTTGTTTTGACACTGTACTGCAACAATTTATTCAAGCGAACAAACAAAATTGCAATGAGTTTCTATCTTCGACAATGAAAGGAAAAAACAATAAAACATAAAACAGAAGAAGAAAAAAAACAGAAGAAAAAAAAACAGAAGAAGAAAAAAAAACAGAATATCTTTAAGGGTTGCTGACCGTGGCGTTTATTGTAATATTTTTTTTTATTTCAATTTAGAAAAAAAAATTTAAGCTGTGGTAAAAAAAATCAATGTCATGTTATTTGTGTAAACATTGTAAAGTATAACTCTCACGTAACATCCTTAACAGACAGTAAAATGTTTTGATTGTTCTGGTAAATAGACTGTCGATAACTGCATCACTTGGTCCAGAAAGTACTTCCAGATCTTATTATTTTGTTCATTCCTAACAAAATGGAACAAATGTTTCTAGCTTATGTTGTTGTTTTTATTTATTTGGTGAAGTTCTAGGTTATAATGTGTCTGTTATTCTGGGTTGTTCTAACAGGTCTTTTTTGACAGTGCATGTGCACACAGTTAGCGAAAATTGCCCACACAAGTTCGACCGTGCAATGTTTTCGCTTACCAGACAACTTAAGACATCCCCATGACAACCGCTGAAATTGGCGCCAGAAAGCAAAATTTCACAATGAATGCTACGTTAAATTGTCTCCGCAGCAATTCATTTTGTTAAATATAAGACAACGTTTAGTTAACACTATATATATATATATATATATATATATATATTAGTGAAATATCTCGTCTTTGTTTTGTATTATTTTATAATTGTACAGACCGACTATTTAATAAAATGTGTGCAAAATATTGTAGCATTATTATTGTAAATAACCGGAAGCGAGAAAAAATGCAATAAAAATGGTAAATATGAACCAAAGGTGCGTATATGTAATACAGACAAAGTTAACATAATGACTCTCTCCCTCTCTCTCTGTCTCTCTGAACTCTCTGTCTCTCTCTTTCTCTCTCTCTCTTTGAACTCTCTCAGTGATAACTGCGGGCTGAGACTCAGTCGCTGAGAGCCCGTGAGATCTAACTCGTGATCTTGAACATGTGGGAAAAGTCAATGGCAACTAAGCAACCCGTCTGGTCAACCCGTCAGGTCCACCCGTCTGGACAACCCGTCAGGTCCACCCGTCTGGTCAACCCATCTAGTCAACCCATCTGGTCAACCCGTCTGGTCAACCCGTCTGGTCCACCCGTCAGGTCCACCCGTCAGGTCCACCCGTCTGGTCCACCCGTCTGGTCCACCCGTCAGGTCCACCCGTCAGGTCCACCCGTCTGGTCCACCCGTCTGGTCCACACGTCATAACTACAAAATCATTTCATAAATAAACTTAAAACTATAAATCCGATGTACCATCGTGACTGTAAGTTTTATTTGATCTAGATTATGTAGCACACTGTTACGGCTGTATATTATTGTGAAATAATATTGTATTGTATAGCCTGTCTGAACTTTAAATTCAAACCAGACCGTACAGAAGAGACACTCCACCCATTTAGACACCTGCTCTATTTTTTGTGACCCGCCTGTAAAGAAATAACGTGAACGAGAAAGAAAAAAAATTCATTGTATATATCCTCGATGACGTCATCATAAATGTTGTCGTCGACCCCCATCAAACCTGCTCGCTATCAACCAGTGACTTGCGACCAACCAGTGTCTTGCGACCAACCAGTGACTTGCGACCATCCAGTGACTTGTGACCAACCAGTGACTTGTGACCAACCAGTGACTTGCGACCAACCAGTGACTTGTGACCAACCAGTGACTTGCGACCAACCAGTGACTTGTGACCAACCAGTGACTTGTGACCAACACTTTGAGAAATTCTTGGTTAGGGAATAAAACTATTAATGCTTGAACAACGCAAAACAAATTTTCAGAAAATAAGAATATTTGGGATACTTCATGATATGTTGATTAGAATATTTGGAATACTTCATGATATGTTGATTAGAATATTTGGGATACTTCATGATATGTTGATTAGAATATGTGGAATACTTCATGATATGTTGATTAGTTATTTGCAATAAAAAATAGTAAATAAATATAAAAAAAAGGTACTTATAAAGTATCTGCTGACAGTTCTCTAGTACAACGTAGGTCAATGCAGTACAATGTAATACAATTAATAAATGAAGTTCAATATACACAATATAGTACAATGTATTAGAATATAGTACACTGTATCAAAATGTAGTACCATGTTTAATAGTTTGTTTTTTCATTGTGACCTCATCATGTTCGAAAAGAGTCCCTCTGGACAATTTAAATGTAGTGACCATACAACTTCACGGACTGTTTAGTGAACATAACACATCTTTCTCACGCCACATGGACGGACTACCCTTCGTAATTGACCGCGTGTAGACCAAGAATTATCCAGTTAATGGCCAGAGACCCCATGCACTGGTAAATTAATGGCAGGCCCATAATGAGGCTGAAAATGACCATATTAAAAACTACTCCTAGACGTGGTTTGGACATAATGAATAGTGAAACAAAAACAGCAAAAAATATATACCGTATTTCCCCATGTATAAGCCACCCCTTTTTTCCAAAATTTTCAAGTCCAAAAAGTAGGGGGGGGGTGTATGGAGTGTATGAGTGATTATTATGAATCTTGAATTTTGTTTCTTTGTAAATTTTCTTTCTTTATAACTTGTTTCTCTAATAATTTTTTTTTTCAAAATTCACAGTCCAATAATTGGGGGGTGCTTATACATGGGGAAATACGGTATATTAAATCTCAAAACATTTTACTAACGTCCGATTCCCGCTAGAGTTTTACCTTTCTTAATAAAGTGATAAAATATATGTGGGTGTTACCAGCTGAATGTGTGATTTAGTTAGTACAACATTACAAACTAAAATAAGTGTACATAATTCAACAATCATTAGTTCACAAGCATTAGAATGCATAGGATTAGTTTTCAGTAGGTCTATGATAATTACTTTTTTTTTAAGTTATGGATAAAGATATAAGCCAATGTAATAAGCCAATGTAACGAGATAATGTAACAAGCCAATGTAACAAGCCAATGTAACGAGATAAAGTAACAAGCCAATGTAACAAGCTAATGTAACAAGCCAATGTAACGAGATAATGTAACAAGCCAATGTAACGAGATAAAGTTACAAGCCAATGTAACAAGCCAATGTAACAAGCTAATGTAACAAACCAATGTAACAAGCCAATGTAACAAGCCAATGTAACAAGCCAATGTAACAAGCCAATGTATTACAATATCCAAGAGTTTTTTTTTCTTTTATCTTGATCTATTTACTTAGTTACTTAATTAATATTTTAAGCATTGAGGTTCATTATTTAGTTCATTATGGAGCGTATCTTAAGACAATCAAACATAATTTATTAGAATGCGGTGTTCTTATCACTGGCATGTATAACAGAGCTTGCTCAATAATGAGTAATGACTGCTAATAGTACACTTTTTCAGCAGGGTTCTGAACAAGCTACATAACTACCTCGACAACAGTGACAGAAAAATTGAGGTGCAGAAACTTTACTTAGTACACTACACATATTAGGCTATACCCAGTGCATAATACATGTAAACATATATTCATCAGACTAAGCCCAATATAACATTCGCACTAGGACAGACATAACAACATCATTACTAGACAGTAGACATAACAACACTAGACTGTACTACATTACTAGACACTAGACATAATGACACTAGACTGTACTACATTACTAGACACTAGACATAACAACACAAGACTGTACTACATTACTAGACACTAGACATAACAACACTAGACTGTACTACATTACTAGACACTAGACATAACAACACAAGACTTTATTTCATTACTAGACACTAGACATAACAACACTAGACTGTACTACATTACTAGACACTAGACATAACAACACTAGACTGTACTATATTACTAGACACTAGACATAACAACACTAGACTGTACTATATTACTAGACTCTAGACATAACAACACTAGACTGTACTACATTACTAGACACTAGACATAACAACACTAGACTGTACTACATTACTAGACATCGTTAATTCAATATCAGAAATGACATGCTGATCTAGGAGGATATCTTGTGTCATCTTGAGACATCTCAGCAAAGATGATGACGTTTGCCTTCGATCTATCCCAACTCATTGTTACTATATTGTCAGTCTATACATTAACAAGAGAATATGTCTTACACCAAATTACCTTATTTAACCTTAAAGCAGAGGGGAATGTGACCTAAGTGAGATTCAATTTGATGTCAAACATTCTGTTTCCCATATGCCATATTGTTACTTGCTCAATATTTTTTTATTCATGTTTTTATATTATGTGTAGACATTGGATTGTCCTGTTTCTTCTTGTTCACAACAACTGAAATGAAAACACCGCGAGTAACAGACTGAATTTCTTTTATTTTCCTTAGAGTCCACCTTAAATTAGCTGGACAGTGTACAGTTTCCAGTGGCCGCTGCATGCTCGTGGATTGTGTGCTGGTCAAACAATCCCCTATTATGCCGTGGCTACTAGAGACAGGTGAACTCAACTTCACCTGCCCGGGTCAACATAAGGGCTCTCAGAGAGATTCTCTTCATTCTGACACAATCATGATTGCTACATTGAGTCACAAGCTTCAATCGTTGCAGTAATCAGACTGACAAGAGAATGTAATCCCTTTTGACTTAATGAAGACAAATGTGTCCTTAATTATTCACTGAACCTTGAATGGTAATCTTTCTTTCATATTTTTTCTAGTTTGTTAAATAATGGCAGTGTGATATAACAATATTTCATGTAATAATGACAGACCATGGCTTAGAAATTTTCTTGATACATTATCCATAAGCATGTATTATCTAAATCAGTTAACCAAATAAAATCTAGAGGTCATTAAGTTCCACTTGGAAATACAAGGACAACTCATATTGCGAAGGTGAAAACGAGGTGGGGAGAGGAGGGAAAGGGGTGATGTTTGGGGGGGGGGGGTTACGCCTAACGACTCGGTTGCGGTGAAATACATCATGTGACTGTCATGTATGTGTATGTGTGTGTTTGTGTGTGTGCATGTTTGCGTGTACGTACAAGTATTTGTAAAAAGTGCAAAAGTCATATCAAGCCCTACATTTGATCTGTACTGATTGTGTCTAATTGAAGTGTCTAACGTCTTATACCAATATTCTCTTTTACTTTTCTGAAGCTTTCTGCGGTAAACGATGTTACCCGTGAGCAGCTTTCAAAGGAAATGTATATTTTGTGTGTGCAACATGAAGTAATGTACGCCTAATAATGTATGGGTTTTGTGCGCGTCATAACGTGTCAAGCTTTGCTGGAAACTGGTCTGAACCACGTGGTATAAACTTTCCCCATACAATCTTTCTCGTTCTATTTTCTCCTCAATTCATTTGTTACCATCACTGACAATCTTCACTCAAATGTATTTATAAATATCAGGAAGAAACAGTCGTTAAATAGTATTTGATATGTCTTTTCATTTTCCAGATAGAAGATTATATTTGTTTACCTGCTCGCTCTATGTATAATTCTGTTATTACAGACAAGCTAGTTTATAATATAATAAAGACTTCTTGTTACTGCTAAATTATCTTCAAATCGGGTTATTAATTCAAGGTATACGGATTGTGTGTTTTCAGGTAGAAATGGTGTGTCTGTGTGTTTCTGTATTAATAATTCAAGGTATAAATGCTGTGTTTATGTGTCTGTATTATTTTGATGAAACAGTGATATTTCGTTATTCAGTTAATTATGTTCTTCCAACCATGGGAAGCCACTCTTGTTCCATGCACAAAAAATAATTAAACTTTGTTTGATGCTATTGTTGAGCACTATAAGTTACTGAAGTATAACAGCTGAATTGACTAGTTGATTCGAGTCTTTGGACATATGATCCGTTTCAGCGCATTAGCGATCACTTTCAATAGAGGGATTATAATCCGAAACGAGGTTGAGAATAATGTCATGTTTTTCAACTGTGGTAGGACTTCAAATAATTTTTTTAATCAGATGAGACCCATCAAGATAAGCAAATAATCAATCACCTTGTAAGCCACCAACTGAGTTATCCGGTACATATATTAGTGTAAGTGTACATTTGAACATCGCCAGCTGTGCTACCCTATACATATATATGTAACTGTACATTTGTACACTACAATAAATGTAACCCAGTACAAATATATGTCAGAGTACAATCAATTTTACACAAACAATTTCGCAGTTAATTTGGACACTACAAGCTGTTTTATCCAGTACATTTGTGTGTAAGAGTACATTTGGACACTACAAGCTGTGTTACCCAGTACATTTGTGTGTAAGTGTATATTTGTGTGTGAGTCTTTGCACTTATGCTATTGTATTTCCTTCAGCCACTCAAACCACTTTAAAACACAGATTGTGATCATTTCGAGAAGAAAAATAAACTTGCCATACGATTGATTTCTTCTGACTAAAGCAAAAACTTTTTTTTTTGTTTTGCAATAAGCAATTAACCGGTTAATGGTCTTTGAACTAGCGGACGTTGTCAACGGGAGAAAATTACTGTCTGATAAAAATCACTGATTTTAAGACGGGCTATTATCGTCCTTGGTTATTCATGACGTAGTTTACATGTATTGCAGGTGTTTATGTTTGTAGTGTAGTTTATGTAGTGTTGTTGACATGTATTGCAGGTGTTTATCTTTGTACCTGATGTCTCTTAGTGTCAGTGTTCAAATCTGTGTATAATGTGATCACAAAATTACACCTTTTTCATTTTAAGTGGTCCGTTGGGGGCCTGATGAGTGTAAATAAATGTTTATGTAGTGTCGTGTCATGTTTATGTAGTGTTGTGTCATGTTTATGTAGTGTTGTGTCATGTTTATGTAGTTGTGTCATGTTTATGTAGTGCTGTGTAGTGCTGTGCCATGTTTATGTAATACATACGGACTGTGATAAAATCAGTTATTTTTAGACAAAAGAAAATATACTGACAAATACTAAACGTTGTAGGGGGCTTAACTCTACCGATCAATGGACAAGGGCTAACGATCACTTGTTAATTGCCCCTGGCGAGAGACTTGTAGGTTTAAGTTATGCTAGCTTTATATGAGGGGATGAGGTAGGGAGGTAAGATGGGCTACGAGTTTTATGGGTACGTCTGGAATAAACATGTGAGTGACAGTAGGCGGTTCCTCTGGTGGAATACGCCACTTCAACTGGTGGAATACGTCACTTCATTTGGCCTTTAATTTTTGAGCCAGATAATTACAGCCGTAAAATCTGAAGTAAAAAGTGAGGAGAAATTGGCTAGAGAGAAAATATAAGTTATCATTGTACTTTACCAGAGAAAAGGAAAGACAAAACTAACACATTGTTGATAGGAGAAATATAAAGATAAGTTCTGGTGCTGATGACAAATTTGAGAAGATTTCTTGATAAAAACACAATAACTGTTGAAATTATTTTAAAAAAGGAAACACATTGTCACTGTGTTTTTAGTTAAATATAATATTTAGATTTATTAGATGTTGCTGGCATTGACGGGTGTAAAAAGTGTGTTGACTATGAACACTGTGGAGTATTTGTTAGGAGAGTGTTATGAACGCAACGATTCTAAAATACTAAGTACTTCCTCAACTCCTCCCTCCATGATAGTGATGAATCTTCATTGAATCATTTACAACTTAGTTTACAATATAGTTAGAATGTGGTACAAATGTTGGGTTTCAGGATGTGAAACTACTTTACAATATAGTTAGAATGTTGTACAATTGTTAGGTTTCAGGGTGTGAAACTAGTACCAATTATTACCTTAAGAAAATCATTGGAAATTCGTTACAAATTGTAAATTTCTCTAGTAGATATGTTGCTCTTTTGTTTTAACCATATTGTAACCAAATATGTTGTAATCTGAGCTATTTGTCAGATGTAAGTTGACCTTACTCTATAAAACAATCAGATTCTATCAAGTATTGTTTTATTTTTCAAATTAGCGAACAAAAAAGTATGAAAAAATAAAATCAGTGAAATAGAAATAAAACAAATGAAATGTGATATGTAGTCTACGTCAGCAGCTACTAACTACTTTGTATTCCGCCTACATAAGAAACAAAGTGGCTTTAAGAAAAGATTGTAAATAGATTAGCTTCAGTCTCCCCAGGGTTGTAGCCACAAAGTGTTCGACTTGAACACAGGGAAGGGGAATGTGGACCAGCTTTCTGTTCGAGATAGAGTCATGTAATGAGTGTGGTAAAAACAATGTGTATAATAGACAGAAATACAGACAGATAGATAGATAGATAGGTAGATAGATAGATAAATGGATAGATAGATTGACAGATAGATAGATAGATAGATGACGGATGGATCGATGGCTGGCTAAATTTTATATATATATATATATATATATATATATATATATATATATATATATATTTATAGATAAATAGATAGATAGATAGATAGATAGATAGATAGATAGGTAGATAGATAGATAGATAGTAAATACATATAGATACGTAGGCAATTTCATACAATGACCTATAGACTAATAGTAATATGTAGCTGTTTTGTTAAAAAATAATACCAACTAAACAAATAATCCAGTCAAAGTAAAAACAACAAATATCACATGACCCTACTGCAGCAAGATGGAAACAGCGCCTTAAAACAATGTACTTTATTGTTCCTCTCACACCAGCCATATGTCAGTTCTTCTCACAGTATTGCTTGTCTACTGCCTATGGTTGTATTTTTAAACACATAAAATCATCCCACTGGATTTCTTTTTCTCTCAACCTTAAACCATTTACGTTATTTATTATCAGAAAATATAACGGACATGACCATAGCATCCACCAGTTAACCCAATCTCCACCAACTGGAGCACCTCTTACCACACCCACCCACCAATAGCTGTGTCATTGTATCTGAAATAAACGTAAGAGATGTGGCTATTAAACTAGTGTATTTAATCCGCTGGTAGTATCTGAAGTGTCCATCTTGTAAATACACTTAAACGTTTGAGTTTATTTAAATACTTGTATCCAACTTATTCATAATATATCATTCTATCCAACTTATTCATAATATATCATTCTATCCAATTTATACATAATATATCATTCTATCCAACTTATTCATAATATATCATCAATCCTTTTCAATCCATTCCAATTATCTTCAATTCTATCCAGTGTATTCATAATATCTTCAATCATTCAAAATAAATACTTGTCAGACACATTGTGATGATCGAATCGGTAATTTATAAAATCTTTAACTATTGGTCAAAATGTCTATACATTCTTTACTTATATACTACTCTGATTAAACATCCTTAATATATACGACTGTACGTGAGATGTGTTACAACTGTACCTTGAGATATGTTACGACTGTACTTGAGATATGTTACGACTGTACGTGAGATGTGTTACAACTGTACCTTGAGATATGTTACGACTGTACTTGAGATATGTTACGACTGTACGTGAGATATGTTACGACTGTACGTGAGATATGTTACGACTGTACCTGAGATATGTTACGACTGTATTTGAGATATGCAATTCGGTTGTCAAGGAATAAACTTTAATGTCGCTTTATAATCTATCAATATATTCCCAGTATAAGTTATCCAGTTGGATAAATGACTTAAGAATTCAATACTACATACTCATGAAAAACAATGACAGTACTTGTTCCATCACCTCCACCACCTAACAACATATTGCGTTCAATAATATTAAAAAAACATTTCTAAATTCGTTGAAGGTAAATCATTGAAAAATACCAAGTATATAGTTTATAACAGAGATACCAAGTATATAGTTTATAACAGAGATACAAAGTATATAGTTTATAACAGAGACATTATCTACTTTACAATCTTGAACTCATTTGTCTTTTAGTGAATTGAAAATATTCAAAAGTTTCTAGAAAACATTGGCGGTGAGTGATCCTGTCGCAAATTAACCTTTTCTTCTATTATCATTGCAAGTGATCCGGTATTCCAGTGATCCGGTATTCCAGTAGGGAAAGAAAACTATTTTTGGGGCGTGGGAGAAAAAAAACACAGAAAAAGAGATAAAAAAAACTTAGAGTAGATTTAATATTTTTATTTATTATTCTCACATAAGCAGGCAACGCCGCAAGCTATTCTATTCTATTTCTTTTTCTATGTCGTGGGTCTGATACATGGTACCCCACCCTCCGCCTAGCCTCCCTTTACACTTTTGAATCGTCTGTGTACGAAGAATACAAGAACTAATGATGAGAAGGGTATCTCACGTTTTCCTGCTGGATACACTCTTGTAAATTGTAACGTATCTTGTAGATACAGATACAGCGTCTTACAAGTTACATTCTAGTTGCCTGTCGTAAAATAAATTAAATTTTCACTTATCCTGGTGATGATTAACAGTTTGCATCTTGTGGTTGTCACAAGCATAAAGGAAAAGTAAAATATAATACACAGGGAAAATAAAAACTTCTCAATTAAATAAATACTTTGATTGCTAGGTAGTCTATCACCAGACCAGATACTTTGATTGCTAGGTAGTCTATCACTAGACCAGATGCTTTGATTGCTAGGTAGTCTATCACTAGACCAGATACTTTGATTGCTAGGTAGTCTATCACTAGACCAGATACTTTGATTAAAACTAAGATGTTAACTCAATAAACAGGTAAAAGATAAGATTCCAATAAAAACGTCAGCTTTTTAAACATATGTCCCAGATGTTAAATTATGTTTTAAAGTGTTGAATTTGTTTGTGATCTTTACTTTCCTTAACTATATGAAGCGACATACTGAAGTGTAAGTAAATTCTTTAAAATCAACTAAATGTGTTTGATGAAAAGTTATATTTACTCTTATTACCGTCTTTGGAAGACGATATGGTAATGAATATATTTTCCTCAAAATTTTAAAACAAAAAAAAAGCCCATACCATTAGCCAGTATCGTACAAAGCCCATACCATTAGCCAGTATCGTACAAAGCCCATACCATTAGCCAGTATCGCACAAAGCCCATACCATTAGCCAGTATTGCACAAAGCCCATGCCATTAGCCAGTATCGCACAAAGCCTATACCATTAGCCAGTATCGCACAAAGTCCATACCATTAGCCAGTATCGCACAAAGCCCATACCATTAGCCAGTATCGCACAAAGCCCATACCATTAGCCAGTATCGTACAAAGCCCATACCATTAGCCAGTATCACACAAAGCCCATACCATTAGCCAGTATCGCACAAAGCCCATACCATTAGCCAGTATCGTACAAAGCCCATACCATTAGCCAGTATCGCACAAAGCCCATACCATTAGCCAGTATCGCACAAAGCCCATACCATTAGCCAGTTTCGTACAAAGCCCATACCGTTAGCCAGTATCACACAAAGCCCATACCATTAGCCAGTATCGCACAAAGCCCATACCATTAGCCAGTATCGTACAAAGCCCATACCATTAGCCAGTATCGCACAAAGCCCATACCATTAGCCAGTATCGCACAAAGCCCATACCATTAGCCAGTATCGTACAAAGCCCATACCATTAGCCAGTATTGCACAAAGCCCATACCATTAGCCAGTATTGCACAAAGCCCATAACATTAGCCAGTATCGCACAAAGCCCATACCATTAGCCAGTATCGCTTAAAGCCCATACCATTAGCCAGTATCGCACAAAGCCTACCATTAGACAGTATCGCACAAAGCCCAGACCATTAGCCAGTAATGCACAAAGCCCATACCATTAGCCAGTATCGCACAAAGCCCATACCATTAGCCATTATCGCACAAAGTCTATATGTCATCCAGGTGAAAATAGTATTTGTTGTTTGTAAGACTTACTACTACTAATATTAGCTTGTAGTGTTTTTGTATTGAATCACCTTTTCATTCAGTGGTAATACATGTCATGTAGCAGTTGTTTATTTCCCTGACTGATGCCACTAAGTTATGTGTCTACATATTGTGTCTAGGCACGCCCGAGAGTGGGGGCAGGGGTCGGGTCGTTGCCAAGGGGCCCGCATCTGTAAGAGGGCCCGGCCGCCCCGATCATGTCAATTTTTTCACGACTTATTGTTTATTAAGGGGCCCGTAATGATGTCCTGCCCTGGGGCCCGTGTTGGCTCTCGGCGCTACTGATTGTGTCACCTGGTAGAGTATGTCTGTTTTTGTTAACTGACCAATTTCTTTACCTCTATAAATAATTCATTTCCTGTTTACTATATTTTTGGATTCTCTCGCATGAAACCATTTGGCAGTAGTAGTTTGTTTACATATAGACAGTATTTATCTATCTGAACATTTATTTTCTGTATTGGAAGTACTGCATGTTGAACGTTACTTCATGACCTCGGCTAATTTATCTAGGTGGTTCCCCTGAATAAAGCACATGCTAATTTGTTAAACATGTTTAGTACGAACGAGTCACTTGTTTTAATTGTAGGTAACATTTTGTTCTGTATTGATGGAAAATATGAAGTACATATCACAGCCCATTGAAAGACTTGAGACAGTCGCCCTTACAGGTTGTTGTCGCCCTAACATGTTGTTGTCGTCCTAACATGTTGTTGCCACCCTTGTCGCCCTAATATGTTGTTGTCGCCCTAGCAGGTTGTTATCGTCCTAGCAGGTTGCTGTCGCCCTAATATATTGTTGTCGCCCTAGCAAACTGTTTTCGTTCTAGAAGGTTGTTGTCGCCCTAACTGGTTTTTGTAGCTCTAACATTTTGTTGTCACCCTAGCAGGTTGTTGTCGCCCTAGCAAGTGGTTGTCGCCCTAGCAGGTTGTTGTCGCCCTAGCAGGTTGTTAATGCCCTAAAATGTTGTTGTTGCCCTAACATGTTGTTGCACTTCAGAACATATCACGGCGCGGCTGACGTAGCGAACATACGTTTGGTACATTTCTATATTTGTTTGATTGGTCCAATATATCTACATCAGCGTTTAACTGAATAACACATTAGTATTTATTTTACTCTGGATGCTATTGCTATTGAAGGGAAATCAAGAACCATCTAGGGGAAATCCAGAACCATTTAGGGGAAATACACAGCCATCGAGGGAAATAAACATCCATCGAGGGAAATACACATCCATCGAGGGAAATACACAGCCATCGAGGGAAATACACAGCCATCGAGGTGAAATACACAGCCATCGAGGTGAAATACACAGCCATCGAGGTGAAATACACAGCCATCGAGGTGAAATACACAGCCATCGAGGGAAAATAAACATCCATCGAGGGGAAATACACAGCCATCGAGGGGAAATACACAGCCATCGAGGGGAAATACACAACCATCGGGGGAAATACACAGCCATCGGGGGGAAATACACAGCCATTTAGTTGTAAAATAATATAGTAAACAATCGGAGATTACAGTTCGAATAGTATATATGGTTAGTCGTGCATGACATACTAAATAACTGTTTATAGTACAATAAAAGCTATTGGTAAAATTGCGATTTATGGATACCTTCAGTTACATGGCTGTTACAGGCCCCGCTCGCGAGACCCCAGATGTTAAATATCCCTTGAAGGGCCCTCAGAATATTAAGGATCCCGAGAGGGGTAACCTGGGCTTGTGTCTAGGCGTATGAGGGCCGACTCAACGTTCGACCCGTATTTTATTTATCTTCCTGCCACTCACACAGTCTTCACAGCAATTAAGGTAATTCAGGTGACTATGATCAACTCAACAACGTCGTGGGTACAACAAATAGATGTTTATTCGGTACAAAGGCACCAGTCCGTATCGGAAGTCTGGTGGCCTTTCAAAGATATCAAAAATAATCCAAAAAGATAAGTAATGTGG